>JAOYMZ010032051.1:0-16466 GCA_025802335.1 Pinguicula primuliflora | reverse complement strand
TTCTGAACCTCGATAATATCTGATAAGTCATGTGTAATTGTGTCGGTGGCGCCACAATCAAATATCCATGCGGATTTTTTTTTCGAGACGAAATCTTTCATCAAATGGGCTGCAGGAAAATTATTAGCACAAATGTTTTTTGATTTCCGGCCCAAACTGGAGGATTCTGGCCCAGTCCTGTTGCTGTTTGTTGGCCCAAATGTACATAAATCATCAAAATTACCAAAACAGCCTTTAGGGAAATATTGTGCTGAATAAATAGGTTGAGGGCATTTTTGTCTTGTTGCCCTCAACCTTCCCGTATGTATACCTGGCCTCCCTTGACTGTTTGGATCATCACCATGTAATCGGGTCTCGATCTCATCGATGCGGATCCCATGCCCTAGGTTCGCCGCGCTGGTTTCTCCGGCTGGACTCTCATCGGTGTGAGTGTGACCGCCATCTGATATGGTATCCTGGCCACCTCATCGTCCCTGGTTCATCCGTCCGCCTCTTCGTCCCCCTCGATTTGAGCCTTGGTAATTTTTTAGCTTGTAACAGTCTCGTTGCCAATGTCCGGAAATCTGACAGAAATCGTAATACGGTCGTCAAAATGATGAGATGCCGCCTTGTCTGGCTGATTCTGATCGATTGTCCCATGAATTTGTCGAATTTCCGACTGCGACTGTCTTTTGTTCTTGAAGCGATTCTATTTTCTGGGAGTTAGGGCTTTGTCCGTAAGTTAGCAGGGGTGAACCAATTTCACCTAATGATGATGGGTTTGACCCGCCAGAGGCCACACCGGATGAGGACTGCCATATCTGACGGCGTGTTGCTTCCCGTCAAACCGTAGCATATGCGGCATCGACTGAGGGTAACGGTGACTCCTTCAATATGTCTCTTGTGATTACTTCATATTCTGTTCTAAGTCCGGCCAGGAATTTAAACAGGCGGTGTTCCGTCTGAATCTGATTATATTTTCCGATGTCCTCCACACACTTCATCGGATTGGGCCTTCTCCTATCAATTTCTGTCCCCAACGAATTGCACTGTGAGTAGTATTGTTCTAATTCCAGAGATCCTTGCACCATTCTGTCAGCCTTGGTCACAAGATCAAATATTTGTAATGAATCTTCTCCGCCGAAGGTCCGCTAGAGAATTTTCCATAATTCGAATGAATTGAGATAGTATATAAACTGGTTTACCAATCTCTTCTCAATAGATTTTGTTATCCATTGGAAGACTTATGTATCCTTCTTCCTCCATTCTTTGAAGCCTGGATCATCTTTGGCCGGTTCTGCCGCTTCTCCTGTGATGAATTCCATCCTGTCCATACTGATGATGGCAAGTTCCATCATTCTGGCCTAGAGAACGTAATTGTTCTCATCTAGTTTTGAGTTGATGATGAGGGCCGAGTCTTCCCCATCCTTGGGTTTGGAGGCCACCTGAGACTCCACAAATTGTGCAAATTGTTGAGATAGGTAGTTTTGGACTTCTGTTTGAGCCATGACTATTGTTTTATCCCCCATGATGTCACTGTTTGTGTTTGCCGGAAGCTTGCTTCACGCTAAAGTACGAGCCAGGATCTAAGCCTGCTCCGATACCATATTGAAAGTAAGAACACAAGGGTTTACGTGATTCGGCAATTGCCTACGTCCACGGAGGGTTTTTCTCTTCTTTCTTCCTTGCTTTCTTTACAATGATACAACCATGTTTATATAGAATAAGATCACACGGTTTCTACCCTGCATCAAATCCTTATAATCATGGGATAGATAAGGTAAGGATTTCATTGTGAATATCCTTACCTTATTTACATTTTTAGGTCAACTCTTAACAATCCAGATTTCCAACTTCCACCAACACTGCTAGTGTGCTTGTGGTGTCAGGTAAGAATTCATAAATTCCTTCCCGCTTACATCACCTCTAAGTGTCGAACTTACACTGCCGAATTTATCATACGGTGTCGAATTTATCATACAGTGCCGAAATTTAATCTCAATGGTTGGATCTGTGTTTGAACGGCTAAGAAATCTTGGCCGTTCAGAGACAGATCCGACGGACAATAATAGATTTCGACACTGTATCAATTTTTGACACCATAAGTTCGACATTAGAAAAAAATTGACATCGTACCCTATAGTACCTTGTTTCCTGTAGATACTGAAGAGAGCAACAAATTGTCAAGGGATCAAGGGTAAAAGGTGATACTTGAAATTCCTCAAGGAGTTTTCCATAATTTACGGACACACTTCTCCTGCACAGCACAAAAAAATAAGGCACGAGCACGGATTTGTTCATTAGTCCTTGTCCTAAGGTGATTAATAAGAAATTAGATTTGGGTTTCCACAATTTTATTGCAACCTCAGTCCGGAAATCTCCTCAACACTAGTCTTAAGGGACTGATAATTCCGCAACTCTCAGCAAACTAGCTGCAGTTGAAGACGCTTCGACCTGAGAGGGAGAAGTGGAGAAGGCTTAATTTTTTTTATGCTATAGGGTCGTCGCGACTTTTTGAAAATATCACTACCCGGACTTGGCAAGTCAGAGAATAGAGCCCGAACTTGTCAAATTCGGGAACATGCGCCCAGACTTGGGAAGTCCGAGATTTATAATTCTCGGTCTTCGCAACGACGGGCGTGATTAAAACAACTAATGATGGTAATTAGGGTAACCCGGATTTCCCAAGTTCGGGATATTAGATTTAGACTCTTGGTGTTCGGAAGTCTGGGTAGTATATTTGCATTATATTTTTTTTAATTTTTATTCAATATCATTTTTATTTTTTTACGAAAATAAAATACTAAAATATACGCGTAATACGTAAATATATCTAATAAAATAATAAATGTCATTATTTATTTGGCTGCGCTAATTCGTCTATAATATACTGTCATGATTCCGGCTCAGTCCGAGCTTGTAAGGATCCAATGCTTAAATCAAAACTCAGGGCTTGTATCTTCTGAGTGTCAAGTGGAGTCCACTCGTACTGATGTTCTGGTTCAGGCACAATAAGACCTTCTATCCGGGATGAGATAACTGAAATGCATTGCTGCGTAGCCTCTCGCCACTGATCCACTGTCTCACAGCATTGTTGCATCTCTCGCAACCGGCGAAGCAGTACATAGTAAAGAATAAATTTATATGAATAAATCGAATTAAAAAATTCATAAATAAAAAATAAAAAACTAATTTTACCATCATGGCCAGTAGTGAGTGCCGGTCGTATGGAACTCCCCTCTCCGGTCTTGACAATATGGGACTATAATAGGGTCGGCGATGCCGATTAAACCATTCAGTATAAGCATGGTCTCATCTGCCAATCATACCCGCTAGAGGTGGATCCCTAGTAACATAGTGTCTCCGATTGTCCCACATCTCATGGTAATGTGGGAGGAGAGTATTTCGAGGACGGCTAGCGGTCCCGTGAAGCAGTGTCTCTCTGATCCTGTCCACCGGCTCCGGAATGAGCTGAACATAACCAAACTGATTTCGAACACGACGGGCGTGAACGAACTCAATGAACTCCATCCAAAAGATATGACCGTCGTAGTTCCACAAGAACTGGTCTTCAACACTAACTTGAGACATCACCTCTACACTGTACGGAGTGGAGACGAACTACACGTAACATATGAATCGTTAGAGTCATATTAAAAAAATTGAATATCATTCTCTAATATTAAAAAAAATATTGAAACATCAAAATACGAACCGGGTTGGTACGTAC
Source organism: Pinguicula primuliflora (assembly GCA_025802335.1). Lineage (NCBI taxonomy): Eukaryota > Viridiplantae > Streptophyta > Magnoliopsida > Lamiales > Lentibulariaceae > Pinguicula > Pinguicula primuliflora. The sequence goes on along the minus strand of JAOYMZ010032051.1, from coordinate 12,757 downwards.
ATCATCCAACTGCATCCGGATCACCTAGATCACATGTCTCCCCTGGTCTACGCTCCTCACAATCCTCACAAATTTTACCCCGTAGACCTCAGAAAAGTCCGAATTTCTCCGAACCTCGTAGCTTTCCAGCCGTGTGGGCAGAATCTGGGGAGAGATAGTAGGCAATCTAGAATATCCCCATAGCTGAATGTGCCGCATCGCTCCACCCGTGGTTTTGACATCTTTGGTGTGAGCCATCCATAGATAATGATGAATGTGACACAGCACGGCGCTCCCCCAGCTATAATGTCTGATGGTGCCAAGGTTCTCCAACAAGCAAAAAACCCTCATAGGAATTTTATTACCGGACTTATCCGGTAATAAAATACCACCCACTATGAGTGCAAGTACGGCGCAGACATAGAACTGCACATCCTCCTTGGTGCTCGCGTTAGTGATCGTGAGAGATGACAAGAAGCCCCAACAAAGTGTATCTTGACTGCGGATTGGGAGAATGCCTCTCTAGGTAAGTCCATGCCAAGCCACCATTCCAAATACAATTGAGACTCCTGCAACGCCCAGTGTGCATCCTCCGCAGCACTAGAACGAGGGGGTACCATCAATAGGATTCCCCCACAACATTGAAACATCCTGAAGAGTGATCGAACACTCCCCAAACGGTAATCAGAATGTATGTGTGGCCGGATGCCACCTCTCAACGAGTGCCGTAATAAAGTGGTGATCCTCCCGTATGTCTGCGATGAGGTAAGCACCCCAGATCCCAGCATCAAATATGTACTGCTACACCCGGCGATGTAACTCTAGTAAACGTATACGTAGATCCGGATGATGTGTTTTCATCATGTGATCTATCTTTATGTTCCTCTCCAAAATTTTTGAGCTACGATGTGTGCTCAAATCCCATAACACTTCCTGTGAAATCGTTTGGTACAGATCTGTTCTCTGACTTTGCTGCGTAGTCATGCTATAAAACAGAACAATAATTCATATCAATTCAAATAACAATTCTTAATAATTCGTAACAATTCATAAAAATTCATTACAAATTAATAGTAATTCAAAATATTTCATAACAATTACTAATATTTCATAACAATTCATATCAATTCAAATAACAATTGCTAATAATTCATAACAATTAATAAAAATTCATAACAAATTAATAAAAATTCAAAATATTTCATAACAATTCACTAATAATTTCTAACAATTCATATCAATTTAAATAAAAATTCTCCGGGACTATGAACACGGTTTTACAGACTGATAGTCGGATGGCCTTACAGTATATCCTGGGACGTAGTGAGAGTTTACCAAATGTTGCACTCATACGACAGATTCGCCAAATTTTGCACAGTACGGCGGTGCAACTCTGTTATCAGCCCCGGGAGGCAGTATATGAGGCTGACATGTTAGCAAAACATGGACTGGCTAAGTATAATCTGGGTATGGAATACTTTGTGTCTCCCCAGTTTGATTTCCAGGGTGTGTCTGTTCGGCATGACGGCAATGTAGCTCCCAGGGTGTCGACCACATCACCTTTGCTCCATGTAGAGGTGGTTGATGGGTTCTCTCTAGCTTCGACCACTGGAGGGGCATTGATCAGCTTTCAGTCTGCAGAAATGATTGTTGGATTCAGGAGTAACAGACAAATGAACCAGGCTCCTGCTGCTATCATTGAAGTTATACAGAGGCACCACAATGTTGATGTCTAGCCGGTGATCGGGCCTATAACTGTAAATGACGATCCATTAACTTCAGCTCATTCCCAGGAACTATCCTCCCCATACACAGGCCTTTGTTGGTATCGCAGGGTCATGTTTTTCAGCCTCCGTAGATTTGTAGTCTCTTCTGATGTAGTACTGGCAGTATGCTTCCTTTATTAAAAAAAATAACAATTCCTAATAATTCATAATAATTTATAACAAATTAATAATAATTTTTAATATTTCATAACAATTCACTAACAATTTCTAATATTCCATAACAATTTTTAATATTCCATAACAATTCATAAAAATTTCATAACAATTTACTGATAATTCAAAATATTTAATAACAATTCCAAAAAACTCATAACAATTCATAAAAATTCATAACAATTTAATAAAAATTCGCTAACAATTTGGAATAATTCATAGCTATTATTGTGCATTTGTAATCACTAACCCTTAATTAAAACATCAATTTCATAAACCCTAAACCAACTTTCAAACCGTAATTGGAAAAAAAGAAATCATAATCGATTACCTTACAATTCGTTCACAATTGATGTTGCGGTGGTGATGGGCGGCGGTGGCGGCGACTTCGACGACGTCAGACTTGGCAATTCCGGGATGTAGCAACGGGACGGCGGCGAAACAGAAGCGACGGAGACGGAAGAAGAAATGAGGAAGAAGAAAAGACCTACCAATCAAATATCCTGGCAAGTCGGGATCGTGTTAAATATCGGCTTTGGGAAGTTGGGAATTCGCTAATTACCGTCATTAATCATTTTAATCTCGTCCGGCGTTGTGAATATGGGGAATTATAAATTCGAGACTTCTCAAGTGGGGGCGCTCTGGTTAAGTTCCTGCAGGAATATTTTCAAAAGAGAAATGATATTTGTACTACACACAACCGAACTTTCAGACCGAATGGTAGGTGAAAGGTCGAAAATATCCACACAGCCCAGATGGTGTTACTGTGCTAAGTAGGGGCAAATTGGTCATTCCACTCATTTTCGTTTTAAAAATTCGGTTTCTCGTAGTTCGCGTAGCACAGCTCTTTTCAAAAAGCAGCCACGAGGCATAAAAAAAATTAACCAGCGGAGAAGGCGCTATTTGCCCTCAGATAGATTAGATGGGGGATCAAATAAGAGAATTTTTATTTGAAGAGTCACCATGGGTTCCAGACCTTTCTCAAAGCACCGGCCCCAAAGGATGTTGCAAAAGTCTGAATGTCGATGAGCGGAACAGGAAGCTTTCTTTCTTTCCTTGATTCTTTCGGAACTCTCTTTTTTCTTTGTTCTCTGATTACCGTGACAACTCGACCACTCTCCCGTGATTTCAGAGCTGATTTCATGTATGTGTTCGTGATGTAAGTGTAAGTCTATTATTCATTGCATCATAGGTGTTGCTGCATCTTGAGATCCTAATTGCCAACTCGGCAATTTTCCAGTAATGCTTGAAGCTATTCTCTGAAGAAGAAAAATGACAATAGCAGATTAGCTTGTTTAGGCATTTCGTTTGATAGTAAGTTTTTGCTTGCTGCAATTTATGAAACTCATTTGTGGATTAGCTCTTGATGCAAGCTTATCTTTAACTATCAGTGAGCTCATGTGATCCTTTTTTAGTTTCGTAGCAGGTGGCATAAGCAGGTTCCTGACTGAAATTCTAGTCTCCATAATGTTGCTGCCTACTAGTCTACTAGGCACTGGAAACAAATTTGTCTTGCTCAGCTCATTTCAGTTTTAGCTAGTTAAACAAAATGGTTGAGGATCATAATGATCGAGACTTGGAATCTGGACAAAATGCTTTGCCTTTAAGGTTTGGCAGCTGCGGTTCTTCTAGGAGGCGCTCTTTAAGTATACATTATGATGATTTGATCGACATTGAGAGTGTTTCCGAGTCGGGGGATATTGGATTGAGGGCACTCAGCAAGAGGCTGAGTGCAAGTGGCAATGGCATTGAAAATTTTGCGGGAATGGGAAGTGTCTTGCCTCTTGACGTGAGCATCGTATCCAGTGAAGAGAGGAAAGTGAGCTTCTTTAATGCATTCGTGCAACAGTTCCCCAGATTTGTTTGAACAAGAGTTTTGGTATTTAAAAAATAATTCTTCTGATTTTTGAGCAGGTTGAGGAAGAAATGTCTTGGTTGCTGGAGATGATTGCATATCACATTTTTCTTGCATTCTTTGGAATTCTGGGGGTAGGATCATTAAATATACGTTTTTTCTACTCTTTTCTTCATCTGGTGATGAATATCAACTGTGTTTTTTGAAATGTAATTTTCCAAAGGTTCTAAGCTTGCAGTTACCTAGATCCATCTCATCTAGTACAAAATAAAAGTTTGAAGACATAATAGCCAACAGAACGTTGGCATTTTGCTAATTAGTCCATCCGGAGCTTGTTAATGTAACACTTTTTTTTTTTTTTGGTTAATGTAACACTCAGAATCTGTTTTTTTTTGTCGTTTCTTTTGGTTGCCTGTTCTACATTGAAGTACCTGGAATCAGGAACTTTATCTTTATTTTGATATGTTGGCCAGGTTATTGTAAGATACTACCTCAAGAAACTGTTTGGGCCGGAGGTAGTGGGATTAACCAGTGAGACATCCCTGTGGTACCCCGATCTTCTTGCAAATATGGTTACTCGCTCGCTCACTTATTGAAGAATCTTTTCCAAAAGTGATTCCATAATATTTACTGTTTTTTGCTCGAAACTGATAACTCTTTCAGGTTAGTTCTTTCCTTATGGGTTGGTTTGGAGTTGTTTTCAAAGGAGATATCTCAAAAGTTTCTGATCAACTTGCTGTTGGTTTGTCTGCTGGATTCCTTGGAAGCCTTACAACTTACAGCGGTTGGAATCAAAGCACGGTGGACCTCACTACTAAGGGCCACTGGGTGTTTGGTTTGTTCTATGTTGGTATAGGTCAGTGTGTGTTGTTCTTTTATTTATTCATTTATCTTTCTGTTGGATATATATAACTTTGTAACGCATCTTGACAGGCTTGATTCTAATCGATTGGTCAATCAGTTTTGGGGTCTTTACAGCTGATGGATTCAAATGGCTGTATAGTAGATCAAACAAACAACCCGAGTCTTCTAGTACTGGAGCTTGTATATTGAAGAAATCCAACTACATGTGGACTTTTGTTATCATGTTTTGCTTATGCTAGGCGTGCTATGGGGTACATGTGTAGTTTTGGAGGTTAAACACTTCAGAAAAGGTGGTGATGAGGCTCAGTTATTCCTAGGTTGCCTGGTTGGGCCACTTGGAATCTGGTTAAGGTGGCACTTAGCTCTCTTCAACGGCCTAGGATTGGGAAGAAACAGAATACTGAAATGGATCCCATTCTGCACCTTTGCTGCTAATGTTCTTGCTGCTTGTATAATGGCTGCACTAGCCACATACAAGATAGCGGTAAGCTGAATTAAGGTCTGTCTTTTATGAACTACTGAATCTTACTGTGTATTTATACTTAACCATTTCTTATGATACTGTGGCAACTGGGATCCAACTTGGATTACTTGGCTGTTTAAGTACTTTATCAACTTTTATAGCTGAATTCCATGCTATGAGAAGAGAAAGTATGCACCTAAGGGCTGGCGTATATGCAGCGCTGACATTTCTCACCTCATTCGTCTTGGGAACTCTTCTATACTCGGTACCTGTCTGGTCCAGAGACTTGAACTAGCAAATATCTCCAGGGAAATCAGCATAACACGTTATATGTGCAACGATCTTGCTTATTTGAGGTAATAATAGGGAAAACACGTACATTATATCCAACAGGGCACACTTAACAATGCTATTTTCACATAATGTACTCTATAATGCATGACAAGTAGGTGAGACCGGAGGTCTACCAGCAACTTTGGCATGAATAGGAATTATATGAACTTATTTGCTAACGAGCTTATGAAGCACGCTTCTACCTTTGCTGAGGCTGTTTAACCTGGTAACCCGAATTGAGTTGTATTCAGCGTTCGGCCAATTTGCACTCTGCCCTGGTGTCAGGCTGACACCAGATACCGGGGTAAGAATTCATAAATTGTCCTGATGTCCAGCATTAATTCCTTCAAGCTTACATCATACTCTATTATCTTGTTTCCTATAGATACTGAAGAGGGAAGTCAATTGTCAAGGGGGCAAGACTAAAAGGTGACAGCTCGAAATTCCTCAATGTTAAACTTTGTTTTCGATAATTTACAGACTTTGGATCCAGCCCTTGATGTTCATCTGGCCGGGATACTACAAGGTCAAAGATTCAAAAATTCAGTCACTGGGCCAAAGAGAGACGATGGCCTTCTTTACATCAAAGTCTTACTTACCAATTATATCGCTTACATCGGTAGTGGTTCCAAACGTATCCTTCAACCTTGATTATTGCTCAATATTTCTGCGGAATCCCAAGATCTGATGGCCTATGGGATCTATTCTAGCGCCTTGCGGGGTACTTGAATCTAGCTAGTTCGAGTTACTCAGAATAATTATAATTATTTTATGTGGCTAGGCGTACTATTGTCATTGTCACTGATTTATGTAGTGTATGTGGAAGCCAAACTCATTATTTGTAAGTGGGTTTAATTTTTCAATAAACTCTATTTTTGAGCAATTTTCCAAAACAAATCCCCATCTTTTGCATCAGTTATTTTCAGTTACTTTGTATCTCGCAGGTTACTTTATCTCAAATCTTCCAGATGAGTACCAAGTATGAGGGTTATTATATATAGCACTCCTACGGTGCACTATTACCACACTCCTTCCATGTGGCAGAAATTCATTGGTGTGGCAGGTGGTGCTATTTTTAACACTTTGTCGAGCCCACTGACATGTCCAATGAATTGTTGCCACGTGGCTGGAGTGTAATAATAGTGCCGGACCGGGGGAAAATGGAAAGGGAAGGTGAAGAAGAAACAGGGGAAGACAGCAATTACAGCTCTCTCATTACCAGATTATCAAACATTTTCTGGCATGGTGGCTGTTTATGATTCATGGTTCAGCTGTGCTTCCAATCAGGCAACATGGACACACAAATATCTTACGTATCTTGATTCTTGTACTATCTGTTTCTATAAACTTTACTAATCCTATGTTTCCATGTTTTTCTTGTCTCTTAAATTTTCCATGTTGTCTTGTGTCTTAAATTATTACAGGTCGCCCAAGTTCTGCTGACACTGCCTTACTCATTCTCCCAAATCGGATGGCTTCTGGGATCGTGTTTCAGTTTTTTTATGGACTGATGGGAAGCTGGAATGCTTATCTCATCAGTGTTCTTTATGTGGAGTACAGGACTAGGAAGGAGAGGGAGAAGGTGGATTTCAGAAATCATGTGGTTCAGGTACCTGCATTGTTCTTTAGAAGTGTTACAAATCATTTCTTCAAACAATGACTGTAGTTGAGGAGAAGCTTAGATCCTTTTGTACTATGGAGGGATAACAAACCCTTATACTCGAGTCGGAGACAACACCTTTATAAAACTAAATACACTTCTTCATTCATGATTAATAGATAGCTCTTTGTACTTACTTCCCTTTTATAAGAGCTAAAAATAATACTTCCAACTAAAGCATTAAAAGGATACAACTAAGTGAAGGAAAGTGGGTGACTTTGATTATTCAATAAGAAGATTTGTCAGAGACAACACATTAATCGAATGAATTGAAAAGGCAGATGCCATGCGTTTGTGAACTTTTAACTTGTACTGAAAATTAACCTAAAAAAATATATGACAACTTGTTGTATCTCCTTACCTTGTCGATTGCATCATCGATGCAATCAGCCGTCTCCGCCGTGTCTTCTCCTTATTAGTCTTGTGAACTCTTCTAATACTAGGTACCCGACTGGGCCAGAGAGGCAAAATTTCCCTTTGCTGCAAATATCTTGAAGGAAATAAGCATAACGCTTTATATTTGCCACGATCTTGCTAATTTGAGGTAATAATAGGGAAAGCAAGTACATTACTTCCAACATGGAACACTTGACAATGTTACTTCCACATAAACTCTGAACTCATTCAAATCCTAAACGATAGGTAGGTAGCTGTTGGACTTGGACATTCACTGAGGAAGTTTGTTAAACTTACAAAAGACATAGTCTTGATACTTTTTAGTCTTATATCTTGTAGGATTTTGATTACTGACAAGCTTCGGGATGGGACCAACTTCATGCTCAGCCGGTGGCTCCAAGAATACAGGCCATGACATCCTTGTTTTCTCCTTGTTGACCGTGGTTCTGTGAAACACCGCCTTATATATTCCATTGCTGAGTATCTGTCAGCAGGAAGATCAGAGAATGCATCAATTACTGATATAATTCAGTTGGATGTTCAAGGAACGTAACAGAGAAAAATGGCAGAGAAGCATACTTCTATCTGGTCACCAATGTGTATTATGAGAGCATTTGGGATGTACTTGACATCATACCAGTGATCACCTCTGAAAACTTGTAGCCCCTGGACTTCATTCGGCACAAGTATGGTGAGCGCGGACATGTCGGTGTGTGCCACCACTCCCAGTGCCAGGTCAGGGCGAGGACAGGGAGGATAATAGTTTATCCTCCAGCCCCAAGCCTATGGCCAACCACTTCAACAACCTGTCTGAAACCTCCAACAGTCTTTGGGCATATTCCTCATTCACTTCTCTGCATAAGCCGAAAGCATCCAGAGTTACAAAAGCTAGAGATTCTCACTTGTTCTAAAGAGTCGTGTTTTAACCTGTAAGAAGGTGGATTCTTTGGCCAGAAGCTGTAGTTGATTGCAGAAGGTGGCCATATCTTATGAAACAAATGATCCACCCAGGCCCCAGCCCTTCTTGCCATCCACCTCTTTTTGCAGGCTTGTTCCATAGCCTTCAATTCCAGACTCCGGAGTCTTGGCAAAGGCCTCTTTCTCAATGTCCGGCAGATCAAAGAACTCTTTTCCAGCCTGTTGCAGCTTTGAGATGGCTTCTTCAGGGATTCCATGGTTTACTACTTGGAACAGCCCCCACTCTCTGCTGGCTTCGCCGATCAGCTCGATTATACTCTTTTCGTCGGAACCAGCACCAACGTCGATGGCGGGCACCTCTAGAACCACCCCCTGCAGGGTGGTGGCGGCCGGGTGCTCATTTATTGGCCTGATGAATTCCTGCGGGATTGTGCCGAGTGAAGCAATGGACTGTACTCTCCCAAGCTCCATATTTGTTGGGTTGAACTCTTGATTTTTTGTACACTGCCTTTCATGCCTTCTTAAAAATATGTCTGCCTTATAATGCATGAAAGGCAGTTGTACCAACTACCTGCAACTTTGGCATGAGTACGAATTATATGGACTTATTTCGCCGTGAAAATAAAGCTCAAAGTGTGTTTGGGTACGAAAATGTGCAGACAATTCTACCTACACTACAAATCTAACTACTAATTTCTTGTTAATGCTTTATAATAATGCTCGTTAGAAATAATACAATACAGAGGCATCAGGCATGAAATTACGGAACTCAACTGGGTAGATAACCCTGGGATATAATCTTTGAATATTGTCATTAGCAGTCTTAAAAATAGAAAACAATTTTTAAATAGCAAAATCAATTTAAGAAAAAAAATGAAATCGTGTAGTTGAAACTCCAGCCCTATGCCATAGCAAACAGCTAGCAGAAGCAGCCCCCCTCTATCTTCTCTATACCTGTCAACAAATTGGACAACACAGTTTCTAGCAAAAACAATAGAAGCCTGTGCAAACGTCCCACTCCCAATGGCGTGTAGATATAGAAAACCACGATTTTTATTTTGGCTCCTTAAATAACTAATACGATTACAAGGTTAAATTTCAAGATTCATGGTACTGTAAATGTTGCACACCGAGAATGATACATGGTTAGAAAGTAGAAATTTAAAAAAAACAAAAAAAAACTGCTTAAAAGACCATGTATTATAGTTCAAATAGCATACAGATATATTAGCAAAAGAAGTTTATATTACAATGCAAGAGACACGTCAACGTTGCCGGATTGCTGCTGAAGATGATTGTTTGAATTTTAGCCACAACCAGAGCCGCATGCAGGAAGAGAGCCTGATGGTTGGGGGAAAATGTAGGTATGGAAACTACAACTCAGAGATCAAAGCAGAGATAGTATGTATCATTCATTCATAAGTAAAAACAGGCAGATAAATAAATAGGAGACACGGTACGAACAGTCGCAACCGATTCACAAATAGGGAGAAATGAGGAAAAGATAAAAAAATCAGCAATGTCTTGAACCTAGTATTTGCCAAACGTATGGCATCTTAGAAGAAAAAAAATGGCAACTTGGATGCTGATCTGATCAATACTTTATCAGCTACTGCTTCTTACTCTTAGCTTTGCTGGGGATTTTCCCATAAGCCCAAAGCCTCGAACGGGATAGCTTAAGATCAGCTAGCCGCTGTCTTCTCTTACTCTTCCGGGATTGGATTACAGCATCAGTATTCGATTCTACAGGCCTTTCGCTAGTTGTATCATAGTGCCGTGCCTGGCCCTTAATAGAGGCATTACGGCTGGGAAGTTTATTGATTTTCTTCTGTTTTAGCTCCATAGTCTTGATCCTGGGCACCTTCCAGTCCTTCTCCTGATACGGAGCCAGTTTCTTTAGAGAAACGTATTGATTCAAATCCTTGTCATCCATAACGATTATCTCTTCTGGGGTCAGACCGTATCTCTTTGCTTTCACCGGTTTGTAATGGAACCTAGTTTTGAGGTCTCCAATGGCATCCTCATAATCCAACTTGTAATACTCCTCCATCAGCTGCTCTCTAACTGCCTTCTCTACTTCACTAGATTTACGCTTTCTTTTCCGCTTACCATCTTGAGGCTCCTCGCTTCCATCTTGATCAAGGACCTGTGTTTTCAGAACCCTTTCTCTGGTAGACGCGAACCCTTCGCCAGAGATTTTCGAGCCGTCCCAACCTTTTGGGAGTCCAAGCAACTCATCCAACTTGTCGAAATCCGGCTTCTCCAATCCAACCTCATCATCAACAGCATCACTTCCAAATCCTGGATCTGCATCGTCATCATCATAATAAGCATCACCAAATGCCTCCCCCATCTTTCTATCGTAAGCATCAGGATCAAATTCGTCTTCCAAATCATCCTCATTCAAGAAGACACCCGCTTCCTCCCCAATGCCAGCCACCGCCCTGATCTTCTCCAGTTTCTCATTTATCTCCTTCTTCTTCAAGTTCTTCAATCTCTTCAGCTCTTCCTTCCTCTCAAACTCAGCCTGTGCCATTCTCTCCTCTTTCCTCTCTCTCTGCGACTTCCTTGCACTATCCCTCTTCCTCACAGAACCCTCAACTTTCCTAGAATGACCCATAACTCTATCCCCAGCATTCTCCTCGAACCTAAAATTATAGTCTCGCTCGTAGTCCTCCTGCTTTTCTATCTCCTCTTCATCCTCTGAATACTCAATATCCTCTTTTCCCATATCCTTACCTTTAGCTTCATCAATCCACATCCCGTTTCGAAAGTAATCCTTCAGAAACCTTGTATCAGCATCCAACTTACCGTCTTCGCCGAAATACTCATCCAACTTTCCCCCGAGTTCATCCTCCCCCGAATCTTTGTCATCATTGCTTCCACTGTTTTTCAATCTCAATAAATCTCCTTCCTCATTACGCCCCTCATCGTCTTCCTTAACAGCTTTCAGAAATTCTTTTTTCAAGTCCTCCTGCTCTTCTAAATAAGTCTTTTTCTTCCCCTCAATTCCATTATCATGGTGACCATCTTGTATTTCTTCATCATCAAATTCAGGTCCTGCCTCAATTAAATGCTTAGAAACAACATCTTTCAAGTACATGGGCTTTTTATTCTTCTCTTTCTCCAAACCCTCGCTGCCATCATCACTCTCGTCATCAGAACTGAACAATTTCCCGTCCTTGTTTAGCAGCGTGGGATCTTTTTTTCGCACCTTAATTAAATAATCAAAATATTTGGATTGTTTCTTCTTACTCGGTTTCATCAATTCTTCATCTTCAGATGAGGACTCCTCAGAATCAGTCTCTGATGAGCTGGCGATGCCTCGCTTTTTCATCTCTTCATACTTCTGCAAATCCTCCCGTTTCTTGTTGTGCTCGTAGCGCTTGGCATACTCGTGGTTGATCTCAATTTTAGATATCTCCTCCTCATCTCCGCTGTCTTCGTCAAAAAGATTCATTGCCGGTAATTCAAAGATTGCATAATTTCCAAAAAAAACTAATTCAGCTCACTGGCGTTATATCAACAAAGGTGAGTACTTTAGATAGCAACCCCCGGCGGTGCGTGACGGCAGCAAGTTATCGTACAGATGAACGGAAAAATGACCGAGCCGAACGAGAAGAGGGTGTGTGCAGTGACTGCACGGTGCAGTGCCCACGTGGCAATGCAGGATTGGTTGGTATGCGAGCCCGCACAAAAGTGTTGAACACCGGGCCTCCTGCCACACCAATCCTGCAGTGCCACATGGGCACTGCATAGTGTGCAGTGAGTATCTCACTACACACACCCTAAACCCGAGCCGAACAGGGGGATTCTTGGTGTTAAGAACCATAAAATCAATGACTTCCCTGATCTTGGGCTGATAAAGAATGGCCCATTACAATTATAAGGCCCAGACCATATTTAACCTTCGCAATCTGTGAAAAAAAAGGTGTGCGCAAATTCAAAAATGGCGGCCGCAATCGGATGGTGCGGACCGATCGTTTTGACATTAACTTTGGATATGAGAAATTTTATACTGCCCGATGAATAGTAGTTGGATACTATTCATCCGTGTGGGATATTAATTCAGGCCGTCGGATTTTGATCCGACGGTCATCACGCGTCCTTCATTAAAAAAAAATGCAGAATTCTAAATAATATTACGGCGGCTTCGCCGCCAAAAAAATCTAAAACCATATTTAAATGTTATAAACCCAAGAGCTAAATATAAACCCAAAGCTAAACCCTAAAAACCTAAGGGCTAAACCTTAAAAACCCAAGGGCTAAACACTAAAAACCCAAGGGCTAAATCCTAAAAACCCTAGGGCTAAACGGTGATTTTTTTCTTATGGTCTGTGACCCATCCG
>JAOYMZ010032040.1:0-16467 GCA_025802335.1 Pinguicula primuliflora | reverse complement strand
AGTGTTGTCTTTGCTGCTGCAAGTCTGTCAATATAATGTATTGTCTCCAAAGTGAAACATGGTGGCCTCAGGTGCACTTGGAGCCTCACGAGTTATGATCCATAGCTCGTGAAATATCTTGTGTCAAAGGCTTAGGTCAGTAGGAGCCACGGTCTGGAGGTTGTGCACCAAAACAGTGAGGTGGCTCAACCAGACTGGGCCAGGTTTGCAATTGCTGATATATTGTAAATAGCATCAGGTCCGCTACATTATTTGCTTATGGTCCCTTCATGAGAGTTGTATATAGAGTCAAGGGAGATCTGACTGTGCAAAGAAATCATGACCAACCATCCCTATAGAGAGAGATATTCTTTTAACGGTTGAAGATCAGTTTTTGCCAAAAATGGCAAAACAACTTTTGTACTTGGCAGATTTCTTGCCTCTTCTGAATTGTTTATGATCCCCTCTTTGCTTTGGCCCCAAGTTTGAGTTGTGTACTTGATATCACACGGCCCAAATGTTGCACTTGACTCCAGGATATGAATTTGTGCACGAAAGGAAGTATTTTCATACTTAGACAGAATTTCTTCTCTTCATATTCTTCATATCAACTTCTTCACCGAATTTGCTGCATTGTAGGATGTTGCTTCTAAATTGGACCCTGGCCTGATCATGAAAATTAGCATAGATACTGAGTGGGCATTTCATCAGTTGACTGGCCTCTTGTTTGGAATATATTCGCCAGATTTCATGCTAATATACTCCAGATTGAAGCTAAATGTACTTTAACACTTGAAACTGATTCCTGCTGGATTGTTGGATGAATTGGGATTGTGTCTTTAATCCTTTGATGCTTAAATGTTGTAAGCATGGATACTCAGCCTTGATCACGGTCTAGAACTCCTCCAAATCATCAGAATTCAGGGAGATCAGAATGTACTCCAGTTTTGGACCGAATATACTCCAAATTGCAGCAATTTATATTCCAGTTCTGATTTGTGTTGTAAATCTGCAGAAACTCACCAAATGCACAGTTAAGCTTGTATTTGTATAGGAATGAAGTGTTTAAGGCTTAAAATGATAAGCTAAATATGCCTAAAAACACTACATAATTTGGCTTATCAGTACCATAAGAATAGAAATCGAGACCATAATTCGGGACCTGAAAATTTCTCAACATGAAGTGTCTTGTGTACTCACCATGAGTGCATCTCCAGTAGATAATTGTTTCAACTTGGTCAAATTCTCCCTCGAGCAAATCACATCCTTGAACTTTCTCAGGACTGATGTCTGAAACCTGGTGTGGTTTGTGTTTGAACAGTTGGTGGAACACATCACCTCCAGCTCTGAATTCAACTGCAACAATCAGCTTACCCTTCATACCTATGGTATGTTCTTGACTACTATAAAAACAAGGAGCTGAATGTTGTGTGGATGAGTACATGACCTTGCTTCTGCCGTTCTCTTTCTCTTTATAAACAATAATACAAGACTCAATCATGAGTCCACTTTATTTTTTGATTTTTTTATATTTAGAGTGCAAAACCAAAGACTTTTTTTTGGTTTGGATGAAGCACAAAACAAAAATGTAGGAAAAAAAATTTATGCACCACAATATCGAACAAGTTTTGTAAATTGACACCACTGATATTTCCAAGATTCGGGAGAAACTCTCAGCCTTCCAAAAAGTGGTACTTCCAAATCCTGGTCCTCCGAAAACCGAGCAGCATTAAATGTATTAATGACAGTGGTTAGCAGATACTGACCTTTGGAAGGCCGGTAGTCTGGTAACCGGTTTTCTGAAAAGCGGGAGAATCACTCGAGTTTTCAAAATACGGTGGATACAAAGTCCCGTTTTTTTGTAAGAGCGGGAATTTTTATATATATCCATACACACATTTTACCATTCCAATACTAACCAAGCAAAGAATATCTCTTATTAGAGTACAGTTTCAAATTGAAGCAACCAATTTGAGAGAAGTTTGGTGTAAGTTTTCTTATCAATATTTTTTTAATTAAAACCCGTCCGTTGGTTTTGGATCGGGATTACGCATTGATGATAAATTGGCTGCTTATGAGCTACAATGTCCGTACATCGCTATACTAGAGTTTATGAATAAGCGTAGCCACGAGTTACAATCAATAAATACATATTTTACAAAATTTCTCGATGAAAGTTCACAGCAAAGTATTGTATCTGTTGCTTCGGCTTGCATTTTGACATTTCTTGTTGTGCTGCTCCTGCAAAAATGTATCTGATTGAAAGGATACCTGTGCTGCTGGGGGGACGTGGTTCTTTGACGGGGAGCTCATCCATTTTTTGTGAATAAGAACATAGTTGCGTGAAGTTCATCCCATTCTTGTAATGTCTGCAGCGACTTCAGATGAATTTTCAGCCTCTATGATTTGCTGAAAGCTAGGATGTTGTTGGTGCAGCCTTACAAAGCCCTGATCGTCGTTTGATGCACCTTTTTTAGCCAAGTAAATAGTTGTTGTGTTCATTGACTTGGCGCATAAGGAAGTTTGGAGCTGAAACCGTTCTGTAGTATGGAATGCAGATCAAAAAATGCTTTTCTGTGTTGCCAAGGACCCTGCATTGAATCTGTTAAGCCAGACATAATTTGGGGAGAGTTGGATTCGAAAATAATTTGGAACTTCACTATATTTTGGCAGAAAGCAAGTGCCTCTTTGAAAACCGAGAGCTCTACTTCAATGGGACTATTTTCCTTTTGCTTTATACAAGCGTATACGAGACTCCTTGCACTGTTTTGCACAAGGGCCCCTCCTCCATAGTAAGGCGATGATGAGATACCTGCGCTATTTTACTTAAAATGCAAATTAGGGGGATAGACCATCTAGTGCTATATGTAAGTTTGCATCCAAAGATATAGTTGAATGAGGTAATGTGATTTCAAATGAATGTAAGCAAAGATTTTCCTTAGTGTTGGTAGTTTTCTTATAATTCGAAAACATAACCACTTCCCTGATTTGGCGCTTCACCTGATGCAGTGTTTCAGAGGTACCCAATGTTGTTTCGTTGTATCTGATGGATCACCTATTCTTCCATATTTGCCAACATACAATGGAGAAGGTTATTAGGCTGACAAATGAGTGGGTGCCTTGCTCTAGCATTGAAGCAGAAACTAAAGCACTTTTTGGGGGGCTTCAACTTTGCAATATCGTGGTTACACATTTTGGAGGTGGAGATCGATTCAATGCAGTTGCAGGGCATCCTAACCAAGGGGACCACCGCTCCATGGCACATTAGACTTCAAGTAAGCAAAATTCTTTATCTAATGCCTCCTTTTAATTTTATTTCCATAAAACATTGTTATAGAGAGGCAAACTCAGTGGCGGACATGCTTCCCAAATGGGGTGCCACAAATCATGATGAAATCTCCAACAACTACTAAGAACATCCGTCAAGGTATAACTCAACTTTTGGAGCTTGATCAACATTCAACCTATGCAAGACTTTGTTAGACTTTATATGAACTCTAGCTACAGATATTCGACCAATGGGCATATGCATTGTATGATGCAAGTTTTTTCTTTAGCTTGGTTGCCTAGCATTAGGCATTCGGCCAATGGATATTGTATAAATTTAGCTACAGCAGGGCAACCCAAGTTTCCATTCTTGTTGAACCTTAAAATTTTAATTAAAGCGTAACCCTTCCACTGAGGAGGTTTTAATTAAAAAATGCATGGGTGGGGCTCTTACCTGTGCCATGAAGCCATTCTTCCATTCTTTGCTGTAAGGTGTAGTGGGATGGAAGTTGAGTGCTGTAGATCCTCTCAAATGTTGGCCAGGACTATGTGAAATATCACTTTGAGATATTAGATGGTCAAGCATTTCAATATGTGGAGTGGAGCAGCTGCAGCATCTGGAAGCAAAATGTATTCCTTTGGTTTGAATCATGTCATCTACAGGCAGAATTCGGTGATACAATTTCCAAAGAAATAGGCATAGTTTCATTGGCATTTCAGAGTTTCATATTTTGCTTAGTATAGTGTCGTTTATGCCTCTTGTTCTTGTTAGATTCCAAGTTGTCTTGCTGGTGAAAACACCCGTAGGTTCGGGCTCCCAGCATTGAGTGTCTATGTTCGAAAAGATACTGATTTGTTGTATTTCTTGCTGTATGTACTATGGGGTTACTTGTTGAAGGCAATGCAATTGACGGATTTTGTTGTAGGTGAGATGTTTAATTTGTACATCAGGGAGTGTGGTGGGGATTTGTTTGGCAAGAATTTGACCATTCATCCATTTATCAAACCAAAAGCTGTTATTTCCTTCTCCTATATACCTTGTGGTGTGATCTAGCATAATGCGACGGACTGAGGTTAGCCTTTTCCACCTATTTTTTTCTAGAGTTTGAAGTACTGTTTGAGGTGGTATAATAGTGGTGAGTTGATGTATTGGAATGTTATATAGTACTGATCTTATTAGTGTGAACTTACTTCCTTGACTTAAGTATTTTGAGCTCTGCCCATCAAGCTTCTTTTTATTTTTAGTATTTGAGGGGTGAACATGTGTGTTTTTTTTCTACCAAAGTATAAGGGAGTACCTAGGTAGGTAATGGGTAATTGAGCGTGATTGAGTTCAGTCCATTTAGTGACTAGGTGCTTCCTTGATGTAGGAGCTTTGTTGGATATAATATAGTTGCTTTTGAAGATATTTATGAGTTGACCTGAGTATCTTTCATATTGTTTGAGGAGTTTGAAGCATGTTAGTAAAGCTGGTTTAGATCCCCGAGTGAAGATTATAAGGTCATCTGCGTAAGCTAGCTGAGAGACTTTTTTGCAACCAGATGGGACTTTGTATGAGTAATTTGGTTTCTTCCATGAGTTTGTTTAAATTTCCACTTAGGACTTCGGAGGCTATGATGAAGAGGAGTGGGGATAATGGATCACCTTGTCGTAATCTTCTTGCTGATCTGAAGAAAACATGTATTTGATCATTGGTTAGAATCAGTATTCGAAAAAGTGCTATGCGGACCCTGGACGGCCAAGGTCCGCTCAGCGCCTAAGCGGCCTAGGCAGACGCCACACAAACACGTTTATTTTCAGGGGTAGTTCCTTGGCCTAGATGAATTTATATATTTCCAATTTTGTGCTTCTATGCAATATCAGATTCCAAGCTGACTTATTTGTGAAGTTTCCTTTGTTTTCTAACATCCCGATAGCCCTATCTTTGCGTGGAAAACTAGGGATCTGCATTATCGTTTCTGCTAGAGATATTCCAACTATCATGTTTAAGCAAATCTCTTGCCACTAATCAGCATACCTCCTCACATGGGATACTTATAGTCCATCCAAATGGGCTGTCGCTTTGGAGGCAACTGTTTCCCCATTGAGCCATCTATCAAACCATAATGCGTTGTTTCCTGATCCTACTTTTCAGCCGATGTGAGGGTTAGCTAGGTCCCTGATGTTCACTTGACATTTCCAGTTTTGTGAATCTGAAGGCCTTACAGGGGCTATGGCCATTTCATACTGAATGCAATACTTTCGTACCATGTATTGTGCCCATAATGAATCTCTTTGTGTCAGCTTTTACAACAACTTGATCCCTGTAGTTGTGGTGATATCAAGTAATCTGCGCAATCCCAGACCTCCCTCCTTAGGAGGTAAGCATATCTTTTTCCAATTCTTCCAGTAGAGCTTTTTCTTTCCTTCATCCGTTCCCCAGAAAAAGTTGGCAAATCTTGATTCAATCTTTTTCACCACAGATTTGTTAGGAAGCATGGCTTACAATTGGTAAACCGGGAGGCTATATATAATAGATTTGAGTAAAATAAGTTTACCTCCACGTGAAAGGTATTTATTGGACCAACTATCAATTTTCTTTTGGATTTTGTGTTATAGGGAAGCAAAAAGGCTGTTTTTTTTTCTTCCCTTGTATAATGGGATACCGAAGTATGTTATTGGAAGAGAAGTGTTGGTTATTCCTGTCCATTTGGTAATGGATCTCTTTTTATTTCTTGGTGCTTTTGATGAGATGACGAAATGACTTTTGTCTAGGTTAATTTTTTGGCCAACTCAAGCTTCATAGGTTTTTAATGTTTGAAGGAAGGATTCTTAGGATTTCTTCGTACCTCAAGTGAATATCAACACATCATCTGCATATTCCAGATGGGATATGTTGGGACATCCACCCGGGATTGCGAATGAGTATTGTGGTTTTTGTGAGTGCAGTTTGTTTAGACTCCCACTCATAACTTCAGAGACTATGAAGAGTTGAGGGGAGAGAGGATCTCCTTCCCTCTGCCCTCTGGAAGATTTAAAATAACTGTAGATTTTTCCATGTAGCACCTCCATATCATATCAATAAATGAATATGGAGGTGTTAGATATGCACCTCCATATCATATCAATAAATGTTTCAGAGAAGCCAAAATTTCTCATGACTGAGAGCAGGAAGAACCTATCCAATGCCTTACCCATATCCAGTTTGATTCCTATATTATATCCTGTATTATATCCTATTTGTTTTTTTTTTATCCAAATGGTGTATCATTTCTCGTGCTAGGAAATTGTTTTCTGTTATGGTTCTCCCATTGACAAAACCACCTTGTTGTGGGGAGATTATCAGAGGAAGAAACTTAGATAGCCTTGATGCAAGAATTTTGGAGATTATTTTTGCAGACAAGTTACATAAGCTGATAAGAAGAAAGTCAGAGCAAGTTTTTGGATTGTCCATTTTGGGAATAAGGCAAATCAAAGTGTTGGTCATTGAACGTGGTAGTTCTTCACCAGCAAAGAAGGTTAGGACCATGTTTAGGAGGTCCGGGGATATAATCTCCCAGCAGCTCCTAAAAATGGCCTATGTGTATCCATCTGGCCCAGGAGCACTGTCTTTATCTAGTTCAAAAATTATGCTTTTTAGTTCACGAATGCCTGGCCATTTGGTGAGTTGGTTGTTAATTTCTGCGGTTATGAATTTTAGAATATTGCTAATGAGTTCTGATGAGTCTTGAGTGCTTTCAGCTGATAATTGTTTGATGAAATGTTCTTCAAATAATTTTGGAATATCTTCAGGATTAACATTTTCACCAGTTGGTAGCTTAAGTGAAAGCTTGTTACTTTTTAATCTATTTATTTGGACTTTCTTGTGGAAAAATTGGGTATTCATATCTCCTTCTTTTAACCATTTAAATCAAGATTTTTCCTTCCAATATTGATCCTCAGCTAACAGGTGTGCATTGTGCATGTCATGTGCTTGTTGTAGCTTCTCTTCATCTTCCTCCAGTTGACAGGTTTCATATAGAAGTTCTAATTGCATTAGGTTATTTTCAGTCTGTTTTATGTTTTGGAATATGTTCCCATAAACATGTTTATTCCATTGTTTCAAATTAGTTTTTAGTATTTTTACTTTGATGCTAAATATGTTCAGAGTATTTGTACATGGAATGGGTTTATAGGTGAACTGTCATATAAATCAGTGTGTGGTTGGTCAGATATTGACAGAGGAGGTGAAGGGAGCCCTTATTAAGATGAGAGGTGCGAAAGTAGTAGGGACAGACAATATACCGATTGAAGTGTGGAAGTGTTTAGGAGACATAAGAGTTAAGTGGCTAACGACTCTTTTAATCATTATCCTAACGACGGGGAAGATGTCAGAAGAGTGACAAAGTAGCGTAGTAGTTCCACTCTATAAGAATAGAAGTGATGTGGAACAATGTGGCAATTATCGGGATATTAAATCCTAAGTCACACTATAAAATTATGGGAGAGAGTTATTGAATGCAGACTACGGGGTGAAGTGCGAGTGAAGGAGAACCAATTTGGTTTCATGCCAGGGAGGTCGACGATGGAAGCAATCCATCTCCTCAGACGGCTAATGGAGAAATACCAAGCATGTAAACGGAATCTTCATATGGTCTTTATAAACCTAGAGAAGGCATATGACACTATACCACGAGAGGTTATTTTGAAATGTTTAGAGACCAAGATGATCTCATGGGTGTATGTGAGGGCTATACAAAATCTGTATGAGGGTGCGAAAACTAGTGTGTGAACCCCGGTAAGAGAAACAAAATATTTTTCAGTTGATAGAGGATTGCATCAAGAGTCAGTCCTGAGTCCGTTTCTGTTTGCAATAATTATGGATTTACTCTCTCGGGATCTACAGGATGAAGTACGATGGTGTATGTTGTTTGCAGACGATATTGTCTTAGTGGCTGAGACGAAGGAGGATGTCAATGCTAAGTTGGAGCATTGGAGAGTGACTTTGGAGGCTAAGGGTCTCCTATTGAGTCGCTCGAAGACGGAATATATGACATGCAATTTTGCCAATGAAACGGAGGAAAATAGAATAGATGTTATTGTAAAGGCCCAAATATATGTCTAGATTTAAACATAGTCTTAAGCAAACGGAAGCTCCCAGACGAGCATAACAATCAGGTCAAATCAACTGCAAGTTGTTTAAAACGAACCACAAGACATTACAAAGGGCAAGATCCTTTTTTTTAACAGCAAGACATTACAAAGGACATTGTCTAAAATTCTAATTCATGGAAATGAAGCTAAGACAGCGATCTCCGCTCCAATCCTGCAAACTCTACCTCTGTTTAGAATCTGGAAAAATGGTGTAGCACTTGTGAGCTATTTTAGCCCAGTAAGGATTTATAGAGATAACAGGAAAGGTTTCAAAATGGATGTCATGAAATTCATGTATCATACGCCCTAAATCATGCATGGTTCACACACCAACTTACTGTAATATTCCAAGATCACACAAGCTAGTTTCTGCATAAGAAATCCATTAGCCACTGCCAGATTGTAACATTAGTAAAGTCATTCCATTAAAATGTACACAACAAAACTTAAACACAGCACCACGCCTGATACACGCAATCAAACAAACCACTCGGGCCCTTAGGCCAAATCGCTCGAAATTGCAAGTCAACACTCAGACCCGTAGGTCACTCTCGGAGCCAAAGCTCAAATCAACTCACACTCTCGATGCCGAAGTTCAACTCACCTCATTCACTCTTGAGCATACATTGCTCAAAAACTCGTTCTCACCCAAATAATCTCACAAAAATAGGGAAACATATCTTTTGGAACAATGTTGTTATATACTGACTAATTTCTGAATTTAAAATGAGTTGGCAATTCACCCATTTCCAGTTCTAGTAGAATCCAAACCTATTTGCATAAAAATATCACCTAATGAAATCAAATCAACGAAGTAAGAAGTTTAAGTAACCTTTAAAGATTTTGACTTTGGAGCAAATATTCGAACCCAGAAAGGTTCAAGAACAAATTTTCGAGTTCAGTTTTAAAAGCCCCTATACAATTCCACATTAACCCAGTAATTCCTTACCATTCTCATGAAGGTCTTCTTCTTCCAAAGACTTTGATTCCCAGTTCTTCATTCGTCTGCTCACTATGACGCTAATGATATTGATGCTGCTTCCTCCACTCCCTTTCACAGCCATAATGAGATTTTTTTTACTCATCTCCCAGCCGTTTCTCCAAATCTTTCTCTTGACTAATCCAGCATGATTTCAACGGACTTTAAGGGATGAATTCACTCTCCATGATAAGGCAGAAGGCCAACGTTATTTCCCTCAATAAATTCCTCATAAATGGCAAATCTCCCCATCGATTGCTCTTCTCTCATTCACTGAATTTTGCCCACCGAAGTCCCAAAGTTCATAGCTCTCGGTCGAGCTCTTGCTCCATTGATATATATTATGCACATTTTATGTATAAATATATATACATACAAATCAAGTTTCCATAATATAATCTTTATTATACAATGATTTGGTAATTGTTATATTTGCACAATTCTTATAGCCATGCTAAGAGGGGTTTCCTTTAAGTAGAAAAAAAAAGATTTTAAATAAATCTAAGTTACGACATTCAAAATTTAAGTACCATTACATTCTCCCCCTCCTGAGACACAGTTTCGTCCTCAAAACTTTCAACTCGCATATAATTGTGGATATTCCTTGCACATGTGTGCCTCTGTCTCTCATGTTGCATCTTCCTATCCGTAGTTAGTCCATTGAATCTTTACGTACGGAATTTAGCGTAGCCTCAGGCTGGCAATCTTAGAATCTGTTATTTTACTAGGTTTTCCATTCGGCTAAACTCCTCGATAACATGAAAGTTTTCTACCTCCAGAACATGACTTGGATCGCTAATATACCGTCTAAGTTGCGAAACGTGAAAAAAAACCATTGTGCACTCTGGACAAACTTGGGGGTAGGGCCAATCAGTAAGATACCTCAACTATCCGTTCCAACCCCTCGCATGGCCCAACTATCCGTTCCAACACCTCGTATGGCTCGATATACATTGGGTCTAGTTTACCCTCTTACCAAAACGATTAACTCCTTTGATTGAGGAAACCTTAAGATAAGCTTTATCATTGTGCCTTCTCAAAATTTTCCGAATGGTTCTGACCTTACCCTTCACATTACATGTTACATCACACAAAATATTATGCAGAGGGTATTCAGTCGTACATACCAACATACTCAACATAATTCTAACATATGCTGCTAAATGATGCGCAAATGTAGAGAAAAACAAGTGAAGCAGTAATCACAACATTCTGTTTACAATAAAATTACTAGTGTAGGGCTTTGGTTGATACTCTTTCCCCAACACGACAAAAGAAAAATAAACTTCATAAAAATATTTTTAACCTGACATCTATCATAGACCAGAAGACGTCCAAGGTATTAATGGATATAGAAATCAAAGACAATGCCCATAATCAGACCACATACTACTAAAATATCCAACCTCAACCAATCTGACCTGTGATCGAAGATATTCAATGGATTACATTCCTAAGACCTAAACACTAAACCACAACTGATTGAGTACATGAGTAATCGTACATGTGTGATGAGGTTATGATTCAATCACTTTAGAATTGAACTTACGATAATGTATGATACATGTTCATGCTTAATCTTCCTATGCTCATCCCAAATGAAGACTACCTTCAAACGTGTTGGGAAATTCAGAGATTAACGTGAAAGCGGAAAAATAAACGAACAAGGCAACAACACAAAATTTAACGTGGTTCGGCCAGAAAGCCTACGTCAACGGGAGAAGAGGAGAATCAATCCACTATAAGCACATTGATACAAAGGAGACACAGAGAAAACCAAGAAGATACACAGGGAAAACCTCTTAAACCAGTGAGCTACAACCCAAGTATCACATCTCTCTTTTTCTCTAAACTCAGTCTCACTTTCTTTTCTGTCTCTTTTTCAACCCTAATGACCAAGAGGTCTAATATTTATAGAGATGAATTCTAATGTAATTAGAATTCTTACAGAGACTCATAATTTAAGTCAAAAAAAGATTTTTAATTACATAAAAAATCCCAACAGTGGCCACGAACGAAACAAGTTGAAAACTGGAGACAAAGATGTATTAATATGCACCAACATATCTATACATAAAATGGTGTTCACATGCAAGTTGTGCTGCTTATGGTACCAAAAGGTTGATGATGATTTTTGAATTATATAATTTTTATCTTGTGACTTTTGAATTTTGAAAGGGGGAAGTATTTGTATAATGAATTACCAAAAAAAAATTTGTATAATGAATTCAGTAGTTTCACTGCTAAATTGTTGGGATAAGTATCTCAAGAGTAGTTCTCAAAGTTCTGCTCTTGATCATAAAATAATTCCAGATTCATTGTCAACTATTGGAATTGTATTCAACAGTTAAAAATTTATACATACGAGATCAACAAATTTTATATTATTGCAAGTTAACTGTTATGGTGACTTCCTAGTTGTAAATTTCTAAATCATTAATATTGAATAACCCAAAAAATAAAAGTGCACTGGAATTACTAATAATGGAGTCATCAAAATTCAATTAAATTGTATGAATGATGCATGTGCGCACGCATACAACTAGACCGTGCATATTGCGAACCAAGTGTTGCATCCTGTCAAAGACCAACTCTCATCGTATGCTATTCTTGCCGCAAAATCAATCTTTTTCTTTAAGGACTAGTAGTGATTATTCACTTCATGAACCTCTATTGATCAAAACCTCAAAAAGTGAACCTTCTTACTCATTAAAATGCACATTGTTGTACACTAATTGTCTCCTGCTAATATAAAGTACCAAAAAAGTTTGAAATTGTCCCTAATTTGTCACTTAGTTCTCATCCTTGTTTGGGCCTTTTATAAATTCCAGTCCCACTGAGAAAACTGAATCTGCATTTCCTGTTGCAGCCCATGCCTTGCCCTGCAACTATAAGAGGTGACAGGTCCTGTTGGAGATAGGCGGAATATCCACTAAAGCTGGCCTGATGTGATGACCATCGACCGTAGCAATTGCTTTGTGGTCCACTTTCATAAAATTCGATAAATAAACTTATAACAATACTTATTTTATTTTAAAAATTAATTAACTAATACAAACTCCAAAATGACACCCATTTAGTGCTGTTTGGGAGGTGTCCATACAGGTCTGAAATGACACAGGAAGCATTATTATTATTTTATTTTTTATAGGTAATATCGTTGAAATGAATTGAACTTGTAACTTGTTAGTGTAATTGTCACTCTGATAACCAGCAGCTCAACCCTTCTTAGACCACACAAAGCATTATTCTACACAAACATTTCACATTCCGCTTTTGTTGTTTCACCGGTTGGATTTTAATCCGACCAAAATTGTTGTGAATTGTATGGACAAAAGTGGGTTCTCTGAGTTTGGGGATATGCGGTGCTTCAAGCACGGCATATAGGGTTGGAAATGGGGCGGGGCGCCCTGGACCCGCCCCACCCCGCAGGTTCGGGTCGCACGGGCCCGATCCGGAAATTAATTGTAAAAAAATCAAAAAAAATTAATGTTAATTTGTTTCGAAATATAATAGTTTGAAATATACGTCATAACTACATAATAAAAAAATGTTTAAAATATAAATAAGAACAAATTTAAAATTAGATGTCATCAAAGTTTGTTTATTTATTCTTATCTTCATTATCTAAATTTTCTAAAATACTCTCGAGATGAATTTCAACATTTAATGCATTAAAGGAGTCTAAAACTAAACATGGATAACATCAAATAAAACTTACTATATAAAATACATTAATAAAAAAAATAGCATTCAACTTCAACCAACTTTAAGTACAAATAAAAATTTCAAAGTCTAAATTAAAAATTAAATTTAAAACTAAAACATTTATTTTTTTAAATAATGTCGGGTCCGGGTCCAGGACACCGGACCTCGGTGGCGGGGCGGGGCAGGGCAATTCTGTCATCCCTAACCGCATATTTTTTTAATTAATCAATTCTAATCTTAATAAATAGAATTTAATTAAAAAATGTTAAATTAAAAGTTATATAGTTTCTGCAATTAAATTATATAGTTTTACAATTTATATTAATTTTAAAAAATATAACATTTAGTCATTGGGTTTATAACATAAGATTTTAGATTTTTACGGCGGTGAAGCCGCCGTAATATTAATTTCGAAAATATAACATTTAGCCTTTGGGTTTATACGATAAGACTTTAGATTTTTACGGATGCGAAGCCGCCATAATATTAGTTTTGAAAAATATAGCATTTAGCCCTTTGGTTTATAACATTAAGCACGATATGGATGAATCGTTCGAAAAGTTCAAAGTCCAACTCGAAACGAAAGGCTTTACCCAATTTGGGGGTATTGACTACGAAGAGATATTTTCTGTTGTGGTGAGAATGGACTCTATTCGCCTACTTTTGGTCTTGGTTGTTTATTTGGATATCGAATTATACTAAATAAACGTAAAGATTATCTTTCTCAATGAAGTTCTTGAGGAAGAAATTTGCATAGATCAACCTGCCGAGTTTGTCTCAGCAGGGAAAGAAGACAAACGTATCATCATAAAAGATCCACATATGGTTTGAAACAGTGTTCCAGATTATGGAACCTCTAATTTCATGAAGTCATTACGTTGTATGGTTTCGTCATGATTGATGAGGACCATTGTGCGTATGCCATAAGGACATAAGAACGAATCTTATTTCATTTTCCATATGTCAGTGACATATTGTTGGCCAGAAACAACATGGAAAAGATCAACTCCATTAAACAATAATTGTCCACCATGTTCGAGACGAAGGATATGGGTGATGCTAGTTATATCCTAGGAGCTCAGATTTGCAGAAATCATTCTCAGAGATTTTTGGGTCTGTCTCAACAAACAAAATCTAATAGCGATTCAGGATGCAGAATTCGAAACCGGTTGATACTCTTGTTGATAAGAGTTTGTCACTAAGCCTCGAGCAATACCCAAAATAGATAAAGAGAAGGAAGGATGTGAGCACAGTTCCTTATACAGGTGCTATAGTAAGTCTAATGTATGTCGTGTTGTGTACATGGTTAGACATTTATTTCGTGGTTGAACTGGTAAGCCATTACCAAAACAAACTGTCATATGCTCATTGGCAAGTAGTTAAGTGAATCATTTGTTATCTATGTAGTACGACTAATCTAATTGTGTTATTAAGGGGAAGATATGCACTCAAAAGGTTACTGGGATGTCGATTGGGGAGGCACAGGCAGCTTGGTGAGTCCAAGTCCACCTCTAGATATGACATCATCCTCAGTGGGAGAGTCATATCATATGCAGTAATAAGTAAGACTGCATTGCTATGTTAACTATGGAAGCAGAGTATGTTGCTATTGCGATAGATACTATAGCGATTTTGTTCGCTAAGGATAGAAAGTTCCATATGAGGATAAAGTACATCTAGTAAAGATATTGCTTTGTTTGTGACATCAAAAGTGATATCATATTCAAGTACAATCATTCTGACAAGATTTTGCAAAATCAATGACCAAACCCATTCTTATAGATATGTCTAGAGCTCATATCATGAATCTCGAAATTTGTAGGGTTTGACATCTTGTAGAAATGTAAGAGGACATGTTTATGTAATGAATTGATTAGTGAAATAGAAAGACATTTCTTTTTTCATGCTATGCAATTATTATGAGTTTGCAAATCAATTGCAAAGGCACAATATAGAATATTGGCCCTATCACACGTGGAATCATCCTTATGCTTGTGTAGCGAGAAGGTTAAGACTGATAGAGATGACTTCATTCACTTCAGTAGGTATAAAATGAGATTCCTTGAGAGTCGAATATGAAATAACAGGGTTCACATTAAGATTTAAAGGCGAATGTATAGTATAAAGATATATGTTTTTATCAATGGCTATGATTCGCATGGTATAAGATCGCGACATTCATTTGAGTGGGAGGTATGCCACGACACACATATCATGCCGCGTATGCTATAGAACGACCATTGTGAAAATGACAATAATTTTCCCCTGATTGTTATTGTGTGATCACGGGACTTTTTTGGTCCACTCTGAGTGTTACTCTTCGGCTTAGAGCTATGACTTGAAGTTGACGCTTGATGATGCTACTTTAGTATGAATCCAAAGACTTTGGTTCTTAACTGTCATGCGGACCATGCTAGTAAAGCAGTCAAGTTGATATGAATGGTCATTAGTGTCTAAGGAATAATCTATCTTTCTCACCATATTTGCCCGGGCGGTTACATTGTGTATGTAACCAAATATTTTATAGCTTAAAGGGAATTCGTAGCTATCAGTGATGAAAATAGGATTTGGGGTATCGACATTTCGAAAATGTCATGTTAGTTTGATGGTAACTTAACATGATATTACGTGTCACTTATATTGGTCGCACAACTCATTACTCGTATGAAGCTTCGGGAGGAAGTTTGAACGACCTATTGTGGCTTGTGTAGCCGAGTGGGAATGTTAGGATGCATCTTGTGTAGTCGAGTGAGAGTTGTTAGATAAATATGTTATTAGTTAAACAGTACGACTTATGTAGACGAGTGAGAGCTGTTGGACATTAACGTAATTATGACAAAAAATGATTAAATTACAATTAATGTATTTAATTATAATTTAGATGCTTATTATGTTGATTGGGCTATACTCTTATAAATAAGGAGATTTCCAATAACAGACGCTTAATGCAAGCCTCCATTCTATACTCATGTGTTGAGACTCAGTTTCTATAGTTCTCTCGAAGTGTTGTCTCATAATCTTGGAAGGAGAGGTTTGAGCTGTGGAATGCCGACAGGACTGTGGTGGCCCCTATTGAAGGTCTGCTCAATCTGAATATTACGATCTACAACGCTTCCGCTATAAAGGTACGATTTTGTATTCGCATTTAATCATCAGACCTGTTTTGATATTTAGGAGTCAATTCATAGAGGATTCACCTCACTCCACTCATTAGAACAAGTTTTAAACGAACTGAATACGAATTTGTTCATGAACTGTTCGATTCGTGTACAACTTTACTTAGATGACATATAATAGATTTTGAGATAATCAAACATGTCAGATTTGGGAATTATATGTTCTTGTTAAAAAAAAACATACAATTTTCTTGTCAAATATTTCTTGCAAAATAGTATTTTATTGATAAAAGATATAATATTATT
>JAOYMZ010032029.1:0-16468 GCA_025802335.1 Pinguicula primuliflora | reverse complement strand
ATGCGCTGAGGAGGGGGTGCGCCATAGTATTACTCAAAATTTGTTTAACTTTATCCCGTGATGTTAAGTAGCCCTTTGTTATGGAATCACCGGCGGAATCCAACCAAAACATGAGGTTTTTGGTCTTCTAAGTATAATTTTTCATTTTTTATTTTGATTTCAACAGTAAGCCAGGACAATAGCTCAAAAGTGTGTTTTCTGGACAATGTTCGAAGAAAAATTACTCATCAAATTCATTTGGGATTGTAATGTATATTTTTTGTTTCGTTATAATAAATATACATTTTCTTGGTCATGTAAAATT
This sequence comes from Pinguicula primuliflora, assembly GCA_025802335.1. Classification (NCBI taxonomy): domain Eukaryota; kingdom Viridiplantae; phylum Streptophyta; class Magnoliopsida; order Lamiales; family Lentibulariaceae; genus Pinguicula; species Pinguicula primuliflora. The sequence continues at coordinate 16,164 of JAOYMZ010032029.1, read as the reverse complement.
GTACTTAGATTCGAAAATAGGACGTTTATTTGTATAACAAATATAGATATTGCTCTTGTTCTAAGCAGCAATGAGGTGGATCCAATGGGCTAGACACAAAGCCCATATGTTTGTACATACGTAAATATTTGTAAAAGTTATACACAAAAATTTAACTTAACAAAAAAATAAAATATACATATACTTTCCAACGGTGTGACCACTTTCGTGACTACTTTCCAACGGGCTTTCCAACGGTGTGACCACTTTCGTGAACGGACGATGCTAGTAGCGGGAATTGAAAACGTGTGTTTATTTGTGTGTTTATTTATATGGGCATTGAACCTGTCCCTACATATATTGATCCTCTGAAATATAACAATTTATATTAAAAATCACTATTATAAGGATTGCATGTTCTGAATATATACATACGCTCAATATTGATGTACCCAATAATTAATTATTGTGTTCAATTTTAATCTGAATAATTGATCTGACAATATAACGGCTAAGATTAGTTAAGTCACTTAAAATGACTTAAATGATTCATTTAAAGTGAAATATTAGATTGTCAGATCAATGTTTCAGATTAAAATTGAGCATAATAACTAATTATTGAATACAACAATATTGATCAACTGGGAATCTCTCTATATATATACTCTTTATAGATTGAGGGTGACCGTAGGGGTGACTAAATTCGAAAATTATTTATAGTAAATTATTTAAATATTGACTCACATCACACGCACAAATTTTTTTTTATATAAAAAGATGTTCTCCATCTGGAAAACTAAGACTAAGCACATTTAGTTCTCTATGGCGGCTCAAATACAAAGGAGGGAACAAGTGGTCTCCGAGAGTTCAGGGTTGAAGCATCTTGTAGTTGTTGAGGTTGGATGGCGCCGACCAACCACGTACCCTCCGCCCCCAATGCGTCGAGTATTCGTTGGTCATCCCCTTCGTCCCACCCCTGGTGCGAAGGGTCGGCCACCATCCTTCCCATTGAATCCTCATACAGCGAGGAAGATCTCTGCATCCATCTTCCAGCCTGCGCCCAAGTGAGCCTCTTGAGAAGTTCACTATCAGCATAATAAAGAATCTCAATGTTTCTCTTAGCGAGGCCCTTTTTGGCCAGTTCATCCGCACATTGTAAGTTGGCTAGCCCTGTATAAACAATCTGAGTCGTTGTACTCCTTAGAAGCTGCCTGATTCTGCAGATGATGGACTCATTTGTTAAGTCCAGCTTGTTCCCCAGTATTGCTGTTATCGCATTCTTGCAATCAGATTCCAGGACTACATTGTGTAGACGTAAATTTGTGCACACGCACAAATTTTGAGAGCGATAATTGAGAGATACAAGCTGAGAATGGAAAATAGGAGCAGGTTGGCATCACAACTTGACGAGCTGAAAAAAATAAGGTTGCTCATAGAATTACAAGCTGAGAATGAAACTTATTGGAGGCCTCAAGCTAGTTATCTGAAAGAGCTAAAGGATCAAATACAAACTCTAGAGCAACAGGAAGAAGAAGTCTGGAAACAAAAATCGAGAGAAACCTGGCTGAAATTTGGTGATGCAAATACAGCTTATTTTTATAGAAAAGTCAATAGCAACAGAAGGAAGAACACAATAAATGGGGTATGGGAAAGAGGGAGATGGAATCATGAGGTACAGGAGGTAAAAGAATCCTTCCTACGACACTTCAAACACAGATTCACTAAAGACCCACAAATCAGACCCAAACTGCTAGGTTTGGAGACAACGCAATTGAGTCAGAAAGCCAAAGAGACACTAATCAAGGTTTTTACAAAAGAAGAAATGGTGGAAACAATAAGAATGTGTGATGGACACAAGAGTGAACCTAAATTTCTTCAAACACTTCTCCCATATTTTGGAAGAGGATGTGTTCAAGATAATGCAAGAATTCGACGAAGAAATCCAGCTCATATAATCCTGTTTGCTAAGAAAGATACACCACTACATATAGAAGATTACAGGCCCATCACCCTCATTGGAGCCACTTACAAGATCATTGCAAAAACACTTACAACAAGGGTGAGCCAAACACTAGATGAAGTGACTCACCAATGCAAACAGCCTACATAGGCAAAAGACATATAGTAGATGGGATTGTGATCACAAATGAAGCTATAAGTGAAGTCAGAAAGGACAAAAAATCTGCCTTCCTACTGAAAGTAGATTTTGAGAAGGCATATGATATGGTAAACTGAGACTTCTTGGATGAAATGGCCTGTAAGGTAGGGATTCCTACGATGCTTAGACAGTGGATTTCAGCTTGTCTCAAATCTACCTCAACTTCCATCCTAATAAATGGAAGCCCAACACTACAGTTTAATCCAAACTGAGGTCTAAGACAAGGAAACCCTCTTTCACCGTTTCTATACCTACTAGTAGCTGAAGGGTTATTACTGATGATAAATAGAGTAGTGAGGTTGGAAAAATATGATCCTATTCAAATAGGAAAAGACAAGATTCAAAAATCTCACTTACAATTCGCAGATGTTACCATGTTTTTTCGGAGAAGGAAATTGGAAAACCATAAGGTGCATTAAGGCAATCCTAAGAAACTTCAAGATGGTGTCCGGATTGAAGATCAACTTCAGCAAAAGCTGCCTAATAGGGTTGAATATGGACAATACTGTGATTGAACAGATGGCCAACTTCCTAAAGTGAAGCATCAGCAAACTGCCTATGAACTATTTAGGATTGCCAGTGGGCGCGAATTCAAGAAAAAAATAGACATGGGAACCGGTTATTAACTGGTTCAAAAGGAGGTTAGAAAAATGGGAAAACTCAACCCTCTCGGTAGGAGGTAGGACTGTGCTTATTAATTCTATTCTTTCTATCTTACCATGTTACTATTTTACGTTATATCGTGCTCCTAGGATTGTGTTAAAAACCCTTGAGAGAGTGCAAAGAAAGCTTTTTGGGGGTGAACAAGAAACCAAAAAAAAAAGATTCACTTGATAGCCTGGGATATAATCACACAGCTAAAAGAAGAAGGAGGTCTAGGTGTTCGCAACCTAGATGCCTTCAACCAAGCAATGCTTGGTAAATGGGGACAGCGAATAGCTGAAGACAACAATCCCTTATGGAAGCAGGTACTAAGATCAAAATATGGAAAAGGGACATATAAAAATAGGAAAAATCAGAGAGCTGAAGAACCAGGACCAAACTAGCAGGAGCAACAACTGAAGCATCAAACAAAGCTCACTATGGTAACTAGACATCAATAAAACTCTAGAGCAAACCTGGTATTAGGACATGTGGAAGCTAAACACAGGAAGAGGTAACACAATATTATTCTAGGAGGAACATTGGATTGGAGATTCATCTCTATCTACAATGTATCCCAGATTATACAGGAAATCGCAGCAACGAAACAAAGTCATCCTAGAAATGGGAGAATGGATTGAAGGCCATTGGAGCGGGACACTACAATGGAGAAGAAATCTAAATGATATAGACAATGCGAGTTTGCAAAACATGCTATTACTACTCACAAATGCAAAATTGCTGGTAGAACAAGATGACTACTGGTCACAAGCAACAAATATGCAAGAGAAGTTCACTGTCAGAAAATGCTACAAAGAAATCATGCAACACAGGCTACCAAACTGGAATGAACAGGAAAAAAATCAACTCATAAAAGGACAATGTGCAGCTGTACCCTCAAACGTGGCCATCTTTATATGGAAACTGCAACAAAATCGGCTGCCTACAAAAGACAACCTGTGGAAAAGAAAGATCATCCACTCTGAATAATCGATTGAATTCTACCTATGCAATCAACAAGAAGAGAATGAAGAACATCTATTCAGGAAATGCAATTTCACAATTCAGGTGTGGAAATGCCAAGAAACATGGTTGAAGATTACCAACACAGAAGAGTTTCCAAATCTGAAGAACTTCATGGAAAAACGGCCGACACAAGTAGCATAAACAATCTCGAAAGTCATATGGGTAGCATCAAATTGGGAAATCAGGAAGGCAAGGAATCGAAAGCATTTTGAAGGTGAAGAGACACAGCCAAATCAAACTACGCAGAAAATTAGAGAACTCACTTAGTGGTGGCTGAAGCAACGTTGGATGAAACAGCCGTTGATCGTCGGTGATGCAACTCTCACAAGCTGGACGAAAAGCATAGAGCGAAATCGATGAAGTTGAGAAAATGAAATTTGGGCCGTGTCTTTGGGCCAAAAAAATTGCTTATAAAATAGAAATTGTAAATATGTAAATAACCCTTTTTATTTATAAAATCTAATTGCTTATCAAAAAAAAGAGATACATATATGATATGCTAGTAGAACTGAGCTATGAGAAAAAGAAAATTGTATGTTTTCTTTAAAGATTATCCGTCAAAAAATTGTACTCAATTTTTGTGCATCATTATCCATTACTGAATTGACCACACCAAGAAAAAGTCTACACATAGATGATAAAAAATTCCATGCTCATATTTTGTTGTTGAAAATTTTCAAAAACTCTAATAAATAACTACTCAACTCTAATGTGCAACAAAATATCGGTCATGAAGCCATTAGAGCCCTATAAGACAATGGGTTTTTGGTCTAATGCGTATAGGTTTTTCATCAGTTCGGTCAATTCCGACAATGGATTAGTGTAGGTAGTTTAAATTGAGAATTTGAGTGAGAGTTGAGCATGGACGACTAATCCAAATACCAGAATCCTTGACATCCACATGATTATTTAATCTCACCGTCGGAAAATATTAAGGCATATGCTGTGTTTAGCAAATCTGACTGATAATTGATAAGTTGACTGGTGACTGGTGACTGATAAGGTGACTGATAAGGTGACTGATGACTGGTGACTGATAAGGTGACTGATGACTGGTGACTGATAAGATGACTAATGAAGTGATCTCATAAGTTGACTAATTTGATTAGACTTATTTTGCAAATTTACTTGATAAGGTAGTTGACTTTCGTAAAATAACATAAAAGACATAATTTTATATTGTTATTGAATTTTTTAACAATATTCTGTATTACAATTACTATTAAATAAAAGAAACATTTTTAGCTTTAATAATTCTAATTTATTATTTAAATAAATAATTATTACTTTAAATATTAACAATAAAGTTTAGAGCAATAAAAGTAATATGCTCATGGTAGAGGCGTGTAGATGTATAAAGTCAAGGGTAAAACTGGAATGTAAGATTTATAAGTCACTTTATTTTTTAATCAGGTTGAAAAAAATATCTTTTCAAATCAATCGCCTTATAAGGTAGAAAGTGGACATTCACGTAACAGACTTATTTTGTCAAATTGACTTGTAAGATAGAATTGACTGATAATATGACTTATAACGCGACGTTAAACGCAGCCATAACCCAAATGAGATGGGGGCCGTTCTTCACGATCCATAAAATGATGGATCCATATAAAATGCAAGTTCCTTATTTTTGTGAAATTTTGCATTACAAACTTGAAAGAGATTGTAGTTTATACGAACTCGAGTCAAATACATTTTGGTCTAGTGATTCTGAGAGTGACAATTACACTCAAAGCTCATGAGTTCAATTCTCCTCAACGATATGAGTTTATCACATATTCTTTGCCGAATGTGGTTTACCTTCATACAGTGGTTTTACTGTTTTTTATAGGCAATTTTGTATTTATATTAATATAAAGTAATGTACATTTATACAACTATATCCATATCTCGGTTTCACTCTTGCATCATAGTTTCGCATTTTAATATTAATACGACGCCTCTTTCCACTTCAACAGATTTTTCAGTTGCATCATCCATTTTTTGCCAAAACCTTGATACCAGTCCCAAGATGATTCCTTAATCTTGATTGCCACCATTTCAGGTTCTGGTTTGCGTCTTTAAATGTGTCGTAAATTTCTGGCTTTTCAAATTTCCCATCTCGTTGCAATCTAGAAGATTTTCCAAGTGTCAGCGGACATTGAAGTTGGTTTGTGTTTTTGGAATTCTTCTATTGAAGGTACATCTTCCGCCGAGGTAATTTTCAGCCAACTCTTGATTTTTGTCCAAATTTGAATTGTGACTTGGCATTCTGTGAATAGATGATGTTCATCTTCTTCTGTTTCATCCTGTCGACATAGATTGTAGTAAACGTGTTCTTCTTCACAATATTGCTTCCTTTTGTGATTCTCTTGTTTCCATGAAATTCAACCAGGTGGTTTTACTGGTTATTGTAGTAAGGCATTAGATTTACCTATCTCGCTGGAGTTCTCATAAATTTTCACAAAAACTTATACAAACTCGACGTGTTTGGTAATGATTTCTTGGGCCGATCTATTCACGACATTGGGGCACATGCTATTACTCAATACACATACAGCATACGAGCGAGCATTGGCCCTTGCTTACCCAAAAAAGTGTTAGGAAACAGACCTGCCTCTCTCTGGGCTCGGGCCTTATGTGCGTAGGTATGCGTGTGTGGGCTAATATTATTAGGAAGGTGGACAACCCTCATTAAAACTATAATGTTATGGTGATTGATTGTAGCCCACAATTCTATTTATATTAGTATATTATGATTTCCCTAACCGATGTGGGACAAATTCCCAACAAAAAGTTCCGGACTCTATCCATTGGTAATGATTTCAGAAGACCAATGGATGAACAAGCTCCATTCACAAGGTTCATATAGTATTAAAGAAAGCTACAGGCACATATTTTAACAAAAACAACAAATTTATGAAGGTGACGTGCTAGCAGCTTTCAAGAGAGTGTGAAATGGGTTTTTACCTACAAAGATCCCTGTCATTCATGGGGAGAATGCTACAAAATGGTCTGCCCACCAAGATGAACCTGAAAAGGAAGCAAATTATTCGTGAACAAGCAGAAACGACTTGCAGATTATGCAACATTAATGAAAGAGAAGAATGAATGAGGACGAACGTAGGAAGCTTTTCTTATTAATTGTTCATTGTAGTGTACAACTCTATATAGATTGTTTCTAGAGTCCGAGATGGAAACAATTCTATTTCATGTATATTACAATCTTTCCTTTCTTATCTACAATCTCTACAGTTGTGTCTTGTTGACTAAGTTCCTTGATTTCCTCCTGGATTACAGTTGCTTTCCTTAACACCTCTCCTCAAGCTAACGGGTAGGGACTGAACTGTTAGCTTGTCTCTTAGATCCAAGAAACGAGAGGTACCCAATCCCTTAACAAAGATGTCTGCAACTTGGTCCTTGATCGGGATGTACTTGAGTTGAATGTCCTTGTTCTGCACCTTTTCACGAACAAAATGGTAGTCCACTTCTATGTGCTTCGTACGGGCATGGAATACAAGATTCGAGGCCAGGGACATTGCACCCATGTTATCACACTAAATTATTGGTGTACGAGCCAAGACGATATGCAGATCTTTAAACATCATTCGAGTCCTATATAGATCTACTGCTCAGTTTGCATCACAATACGCCTCAAGTGTAAGAGTAGGAGAGGCTGACTTGACAAACAAAAGACCATGATCTATTGACCCCTTGAGATATCGAAGAATGTACTTGACTGCTTGCCAGTGGCATGACAAGGGTTGCTGAGTGTGTTGGCATAGCTGGTTAACCTGGGAGGCAATCTCTGGTCAAGTGAGGGTGCAGTACTGAAGAGCTCCGACTATACTCTTGTGTAGGGTAATCTCTGCAGCAGATAGAGGATCTCCTGATAAATCCTTGGCTCGAGAGTCAGTCGAAGAAGGCGACTGCATCGGTTTTGCCCCAATCATCCTGATCTTCTCTAATAGCTCATATATATACTTGCTCCGCTGATATGTAATTCTGTACTGTCTCTAGTCACATGTATACCCAAGAAGTAGCTGAGATCTCCCATATCACGAAGCTTAAACTGAGATTAGAGATAATAGACTAAAGTGTCCCTGTAATCAAGATATCATCGACGTACACAAGAACGTAGATATGAACATCAGACTAATGATATGTGAATAGAGAGGTATCCAATTGGGAGCAGTGGAAGCCATATGCAAGAAGACTGTTGGATAACTTGACATACCATACTCTGGGAGCTTGTCGAAGTCCATATAGAGCTTTATGCAGCCGACAAACATGATCAGGGTGAGCAGAATAGAAAAATCATGCTGGTTGCTCCATATACACTTCTTCCAGAAGAACACCGTTCAGAAAGGAATTTGAGACATCAAGCTGGCGGAAAGGCCAACTAAACTGTACTGACAGACAGAGCAGAATCCGAATGGTGGATAGTTTGATGATAGGGTTGAAAGTCTCCTCATAATCCAGACCATATGTTTGCTCAAAGCTGCGTGCCACCAACCGAACATTATATCGTTTGACTGAGCCATCTGACTTGGTCTTGATCTTGTAAACCCATTTGTTCCTAATAATGTTATGATTTTTCAGTCTAGGACAGAGGGACCAAGTGGAATTAGCAATTAATGCATCATATTCCTCTTTCATAGCAGCGCACCATTCCGGAGAAGACTTGGCTTGTAGATAAGTGGATTGTTCTCGAGGAATTTGCACACTGATCATAGCACATACATGATACTTGGATGCAAAGTACAGATGAAAATCAGAAAAGAGTTTGGATTTGAGTGACCCAGTTTGACTACGAGTGATAGGACGTGATGAATTATGTATGATGACATGACTACCGGGAACCAAAGATGAAGACACCTCCATACCTTAGGTGGCGTGTGGTGAGTCTAGTTCGGTTGACCCTCCTGAGGGTAGACTAGATCTCGAGTCAGTAGTTGGATCAAGGCCCAGAGACATATCACCAGTTGTCTCGGGAGTGGTCTCCAACACGGGAGTCACAGTACCTAGTGTATCACATGGCACATCTGGAATGGAAGATGACCTAGTGTTACCGGTTAATCGTGGCATAACAGTAGGTGGGCCAAGGCCTGACGGCATACCACCATCTCCGACACGAGTAACGAAAACCATAGGGTCTGGAATAGAAGAATGTGAAGGTAAATCAGATATACGTGTGTGCATAGGTGAAATATGAATACCTGAGGAAGACATCGCGACGGGTGAAGATGCTCTGGCAGGGACAGTGTCAGTGGCCTTATCTGGAATACCCGGAAAACTTCCCTCATCAAAGATAACATGGCGGGATATGTACACGCCTTTAGTGAGAGGTTCATAATATTTATATCCTTTGTGTTTAGTGCTATATTCTAAGAACACGCATTTTTTGCTACGAAATTTATATTTTGCCGTGTTATTGGGGCATAACAGGGGATAACATGCGCAACCAAAGACTCTAAATAGAGAATAATTCGGAATGGCGCCATGGAGTAAAGAAAACGGACTGTCATATCCAAGTAAAGGTGTGGGCAAACGGTTAATAATGTAATTAGCTGTAAATATAACATCAGGCCAAAAAGTGCAGGGTAAATGTGCCCGAGATAATAGACATAAATTCATATCAGCTAGATGATGATGCTTACGTTCTGCTACGCCGTTCTATTGTGACGTGTGTGGACAGGATAATCGGTGTTTGTATCCCATGTTTAGCCAAAAATGACTTAAAATATTTGACACATACTCACCGCCACCATCACTTTGAAATTGCTTAATTTTTCTAGAAAGCTGATTTCCACAAGTGCTTTAAATTCAATAAAATATTTGAAAACATCAGATTTATGAGTAAGTGGATATAACAATGAAAAACGAGAAAAATCATCAATGAAGACCACATAATACCGAAAACCAGTATTGGACGAAATACGCGAAGTTCATACATCAGAGTGAATCAAATCTAAAGGATACTTAGAATAACGTTCAGACAAAATGAAGGGCAACTGTTTACCCTTACTTAATTGACATGCTTCACAAAACTCTAAGCAATTTAACCCAGAGATAGGTAATTTATTAAACTGAACTAAACGACTAATTATTGGAGCAGCAGAGTGACCAAGCTTTTCGTACCAATTATTAAACGACGTCTTCACACCAACCATACCCGTCAAAGCATATTTAGGATTCGAGGTTTTCGATAGGTCAACCGGATATAGGCCATCGACACTAGGTCCTTGTAGGAGCGTCCTCTCCATTTTGTTGTCCTTCACAAAATAACCATATTTAGTCAAGACAAAGAAACAATTATTGTCCCAACAGAAATTATAGATAGAAAGCAACCTAGCAAATGCATTTGGGCAATGAAAAATGCTGGAGAGAACAAGAGGACTAGACGGGGTGCGATAAGACAATGAACCAGTGTGCTGAATTTTCAGAGTTTCTCCATTACCTACAGCAACCTCATTTCTTCCGGAGTAATGTTCCTGCAAAGAAAGATTAGCCAAATCATTAGTGATGTGATTATTTACCCCGGAATTAGCAAACCATACATTATTTTCCAGAGCGGCATTGGATTGGGCTACAATGATCATGAGCTCTGCGGGGGGATGTCGGCCTTGAAATGTGTAATCCATACGATTAAAACAATACAGAGCAGTATGGCTAGTGCTTCCACCAATTTGGCAAGAATATGGGTTAACTTTATACGTCGCATTATTGGGCTGCTGATACCGTCCCCTATTTGGCCTAGAAGGCCCAGTTCCATGCTGAAGATAACCTGTCTACTGACTTGGGCCAGGGAGTACTTATTGCAGCCCATTTGACACTGAGATAACTTCTTGTCACAACCCATTTGACACACTTCCACCGACACCAGGAATCATTGATCGGGCTGCGAACTGTGGTCATGCGAACGAACCTGCTCCACCCGAGACGTTGCCGTATCGCCGGTAAGAGGAATCGTGGCCAGAAAACTCTACTCTGTGGTGAAAATTTGAAGGATTTGGGGCAAATCGGCTGTTGTTACTTGGGGGTATCTCCCTCGACTAGAATTCTGGCCAAAGTGACCTCCGCTCGAAAATCGACCATGGCCTCTACGCAAGAAGGATCTGGTTTTGAGGTTCCACAGTTCACCAAATTCAATTGTGTCCTTGGAGGATCATAGCACAACAGATTCAAAATCTGGAATCACAGGGCTGGAGATGAGGGATTCATACGTCAACAATTTTCCTCCAAATTCCTCCATTGATAATTAGGCAAGTCTCCGAGCGAAAGAGATGTGTGGCACGAACATGTGGAATGCGGGTGAGAGTCCTCTAGCAATGTAGTCGATTAACTCATCGTCTGTGATTATTTGACCAGCTGCAGATAATTCGGCCCTCAGAAGCTTTGCAGATTGGAGGAATGCAATGCAATTCTGGTTTCCCTGCTTGAGGTTTTGAAGGCGTCGTTTCACGTTTAGGACTCTGGAGGCATTCTTGGGAGAAAATCGTCGAGATAGCTTGTCCCACACAGCGCGAGCACTCGTTAAACCATAAGTTTTGGGCAGTATATCAGCAGAAAAGGAGCCATTAATCAGGGCGAGCACAAACTGATCTTTATAATGCCATTCAGCAAACTCCTGATTGATGGATTCTGGAATGCCTTTCTATTTCTTCATCCATTTGTGGGAGAAAAGCACTCGGAAAGAAGAGTGTACCATCGGTAATGGGCATCAGTTCATAGCTTCACAGGACATGAACGATTTGCGACATCCACGAAAGGTAATTGTTGGAATCGAGTTTGACTGATACCGCCTGTAAAAGATTGGGATATGAGAATGTCATTGAGATTGTTTGTTGATGATTGGTGATTTTTGTTGATGACTGGTGATTCTTGAATCTTGATGTACAGAGACCAGGTTGCAGATTGCAGATTGCAGATTGCAGATTGCAGATTGCAGATTGCTGAGATGAATGATGCAGATTGCAGAACACATCATGGTGTTTGTTACAGGTTGATAACTACGAACTCATATCGACCACACTTTGATTGAGTTTCACGAACCAGATCTTCAACGAGATCAGAGATGCTGCTGTCGTGAGTTTCCAAAGGAAATCACAGAATGACTAAACTCGATTGAGTACACTTCAAACGAGTTCTTGAGGACAGTCACTGAATCGTACACTCAATTCAGGATCAAATTTATTGCGTGAGCATGTATGGCTTCGATACCATGAAAGAAAAAAATGAACGCGGAAGAACGTAAGAAGCTTTTCTTATTAATTGTTCATTGTAGTGTACAACTCTATATAGACTGTTTATAGAGTCCTATATGGAAACAATTTTTTTCCATGTATATTACAATCTTTCCTTTCTTATCTACACTCTATACAGTTGTGTATTGTTGACTAAGTTCCTTGATTTCCTCCTTGATTACAGCTGCTTTCTTTAACAATTAAGAAGGAAGGCATATCACAAATATAAATCCAATACATGCAGAACCTGTTACAGATATTTGTCCCATACCATTACAAACATAGAAACCGACTAGTATATAATAATATGTGATGTTTACCTCTATCGTCTTGGTACATTGGCTTTTAAGAGTGTAAGCCCACATTCATTATATATTGGCTCACAGCACACACACACGGGCCCAAACCCATCGGGTCAGATTTGTTCCAAATTTCAACTTGGTATCAGAGCCGATAATGGTCTAACGACCGAAAAAAGATCTATGGGCCTCGAGACACATTCTCACAAAAAAATGAGAGACACCCAATAACACAAGCTACAAAAAGGTCACCATTGTTGATGGACCTAGAGCCTCTGAGCTTAATTGGGCTAGCCCAGATAATATAAATAATCAAGTCTCAACAGGGCTTTCCGAGTTGGACTTGCGGGTAGGTGTTAGAGATATTTGTTTCATACCGATTACGAACATAGAAACCAACTAGTATATAATAATATGTGATGCATACTCTATCGCCTTGGTACCTTGGCTTTTAAGAGTTTAAGCCCACATTCGTTATATATTGGTCCACGCGCACACACACGCATGGGTCCGATCCCACCGGGTCAGGTCTGTTTCAAATTTCAACTGAACCGACTGCAAATAACCATGGATAGCCGATACATCAGGCACCGCAACACGCGAACAGGATACAACAATCTGAGTAAAGCATCTACAGCCCTCATGAGTCAATCCAATGCTGGCATTTCATTGCATGCAATGGTGGTAGACGAAAGAATGTTGTCCGATCGGATAATGGCCTCTTGGTCCGAATTTAGTGCATTGAAACCGCAAGGAGTCGGAGATGCAAATTGGTATTCTATTTGGGCTGCAGTAATTTGGAAAGTAGGGACAATCGGGAACAAAAGGATTTCTCGGGACGACCCAATAAGTGTGGATATGACCCGAATTTCGATCCAATCACAGAGAAAGAAAAAAAAAACGAAATTTCTCACACTCGATAAGCATTGGATGATCCATACGATCTCAATTTTACTCGATATGTAATTTTATGACGAGTAAAGTAGTGGGCAGGCCCAACTTTTTTGTAATTATGTACATATTTATGCTTTTAAATACAATTTTACTTATAAAAAAACATGTCAATGAATTTGTCCGTAAAATGTAATGACACGTTTACTACATACTAACGAAAAATGGAATTAGGCATCCATTTTTTCAACAAATTGTGGAAATACGAAACAACAATTGCCTTTCCTCTCTCGACAAGCGACAACCCTGACGCTTATTTAACGTTTCATTTTCATTTTTCTATAAGTTCCTTACACAATCACGGTGCCAAACTCTTTGGACAAAATGAATTATGACAACACGAAATAGGGTTCATGCCAGCAAAATTTTTCACAACTGCACCTTCAATGCATGCCAACATTTGATGCCAATTTGTTATAATTTGGATGAACAGTTTGTTAAAAATAGTTTCGGCTCAATGGGTTCGGGACCCGTGTGTGCATGTGCACGTATGAATCAATTTATATGAGTTATGTGAGTTATTCCCATTAAAACATTGAGCTCAAGATTAATTACAGTACCATATTTTCCTATAAGTTGTTTTAACTCTTTTCCAAAGCACAGTGAGACAGTATTTCAACACTCCCCCTCAAGTCCAACCAGGTAAATCATATTGAGATTTGGGCCAACCCACGGATAATACCAAATTGAGTCACCCAATAATGGAGCCAATACTCTGAACTTTTCCTGAAATAATAAGAAATGCCTCGTAAAAAATCATCGTCATCCCCACAACAATGCCCAATTAGGGCCAACCCCCGCCCCCCACCATAGGTCCAGTTTCCTCGGAAGATCTTCCGAAACCAATAACAATAGCCCGCTCCAATACTGTTTTATAAAATAGACCCCCACCCCCTCTTAAGGCTCGGGTCTCGTGGCGTAGGTGTGGGTATGTGTTAACTTATAAGAAAGATGTGAGTTATTTTCATTTAGGAATACTAGAGCCATAATTCAGAAGTCATCACCATGTTCTTCCTCCTTCTCCTCCTCCTTTTCATCCTCCTCCTCGACATCCAACAATGCAACAGAATTCGAGGGGTATGAATAAAACCCCATCCTTGTTGAGGTTGTTTTGTGGGAGTCTTCACTTGGTGGTGTTGAAGGGCAGGAGTGGTGTGATCCATCAATGTTGGATTCATCACATGCATCCCTCGAACTATCGAAATCAGATATGAACTCTTCAGGCATTCCTCCTTCGAGAGCTTTCTTGATCATGTCCCATTTCTCTGATATCTTAGCTTTCTTTTCCTTGGCCTCCTTTTTTTCATTAGCTTGCCTCTTACATTAGACAACTTTTTTATGGCGCCTCTCCTCTAGTCCGATCTCCCAAGCAAGCAGTCTCTTCTGCTCAGCAATGATTTTTTCTCACTCGTTGAAATCAGTATAACAATCATGTAGAATTATATAGTAAGTACACATGATGAGATAATTTTGCGCATTCGCAATATATTCCATCGCATATAATAAGTACTCATATTTACTCACATATGTAGACTAACATTGTAAGTCCATCAAGCAACAAATAGTGTCAAAATCACAGAAACACATCCAGTTCATATTCACATATGAAAATATCATTAATTATACATTTAATGCTATATATGCAACCATGCAAAACCAGACCAAAAATCATAAAAAAGATGCCATCTTTAGAACAAATATACCTCAACATCTTCATCTTTGACTACGGTAAGCGGTGCTGGAGGGGTAGACTAACGTGCTTCCTCAATCAGGGACTCCAATGTTTTTTCGTGAGGGGATGCGGACATTGTAGATGGTGGAGCGTGCTATCCAGTTTTGCCCATTTTGCTTTCTGAGACGAAATGACGCGGGATCGTAGAGCCTTGTGCCAGAAGAAGAGACCAACACATGTTTAAAAGGCAAATCACACATTGCGAGGGCATATTAGTCATTTAACCTCTTTTTGAAATGGTTCAATAGGGTAAAATAATGAATTTCCATACTAAGTTAATTTAGAGTCAATTTTGAGCTACGAATGGATAGTAATATCCGGAAGAATGAAGTATATAGTGAGAAAAATACTGCAAATTATGCAATGACTTATTAACACTATAGATTTGACAGTCAATAGGCCCGCACAAAAGTGTTAAATATACGGCTTACCTATCATAACAATCTCAAAATTTATGGAGATAATTGGACAAGTAACCTCCTCGCAAATGTTATTTCGAAATGTAACCTCCTATTTCATTTTTTATTTACTTTTATTGTTTTTTAACTTAAAAGACATTAAAAGAAAAGGAAGAAAAAAAATAAAATACTAAACCTTCTTAATACCTTCTAATCAAGTCAGTAGCCGGAAGACGATTTTTTTACTGTATCTTCCCTGATGGTGAAAAACCCTAGAGTTTAAAAGTTCAAACCACAGGTGCCGCCGTCGCAGCCTTAGCCGATTCAGTTACCGCCCTTGTCGTGATCACCTCCTACCTTATTGCCGTCTCATTCACCGACTTCCGTGCCATCATCGCTTTTGCAACCGCCTTCGTCTCCGAAGTCGCACGCCTCGGAGCCCTGTGCAACAACATTGCCAAATCAGGCAATTTTTCATCCAATGCAGCCCTCGACACTGCACTCGATGACCTTGTCGCAGCGACTGCCGCCTTTGACTTTGTAACCTCTGAACACCATTACCCGACATGGCTCGACAGGTTCAGTCTGGATAACCCCAACGCCACTAATGCAGTCTGAATTGCCACCGTCTTTTGGAGCTTATCACCTAACTTAGCTGCTTCTGCCTCTAAATTTCACCGTGTGTCCGGCACGATCGAATTCTTTGACGTTGCCTCTGACTTTGCCCTTCAGGCCGAATTACTTGGAGGGCGAG
>JAOYMZ010032018.1:0-16470 GCA_025802335.1 Pinguicula primuliflora | reverse complement strand
TAGCCGAACAAATCTTTTCAGATTTGTTATATACCAGGACGGGCTTTTCCTTTTACTCTCACCTCGCAGGCCCAAAGAAAATAAATTCCCACGAGTACAAGCCCAAGGAAAAAATTAAATCCCAACAATCCATGATTGACATGATTTAAAAGGGATACTTTATTATATAAGACTAAAAAAATATAGGGTAACTCATAACTTATGTTATAATTAAGAGGAATTAATTATAAAAATCCGTATCGTTACACATGGCGATGGAATTGGAACTGGATGGATCCTTGCACTGCAGAGCAGATGTCTGACCTGCAGAGCCTCATCTCCAAGCTCGATACCTTCTCCCCTGGATCTGGTGCTTTGGATCAATGTATATGGAGGCCTATCAACACAAATAACTACATCACGGCAGAAATATATACACTGATTATGCAGGAGGAATGGCAAGCAGAAACGGTGGATACAGAAATTGCAAAAGTGTGGTCGAAATCCATACCTTAAAAAATCAGCGCATTTTGCTGGCAATCCATCCAGAATCGCATTCCAATGATTGATAATTTGGAAAAGAGAGGAGTAAACATTGACTCCATATTATGTTCCCTCTGCCTCGAAGAGCACGAAACAGTGGAACACCTCCTCCTATACTGCCCTGTTAGTCAGGAAATATGGCGAAAATGCTTCAACTGGTTGGGCGTTCCTGCAATTGTACCTATAACGCTTAAGGAAGTGATCGTCCATGATCGAAACCAACAGTTTCCGTCAAAGACCAGAACAATTTGGAAGACGATCTGGGAGCTCACATCTTGGGCCATTTGAAAAATGAGGAATGAAACTGTTTTTTACGAGGAAATCCCAGACCCAACCAGGACAGTGGAAAATATTCGAATGAAGGCCTACACATTGCTCAGAGCCCACAGAATAATTGGGCTGACTTTCAGTTTCGGTCGTGAGCCCATGTATTGCATGTAGTATACATAAATACAATGGCCCAAAAATAAATATATAAATATTTCGCATATTAATATAATTTTATTATCTACCAAAAAAACTCACCGGTCCGAGCCCGTGGCCGAGCCTATTCTTATTTTTAGAAAATAGGACAAAAATGAATTGATTTTTCCGAAGATAATCCCATTCTCAACAAACGCCATTTGTCTTGCTCTTCTTGTCCGCCACCAGTTTCCTCCACGCAGCAGTGATCTCCCTCTGCACCTCCATTGACGTCTTCTTCACCACCGCCGGTTGATCCACCTCCACCGCGCCGGTAGCGATCAGCTTTTCCGTCA
Organism: Pinguicula primuliflora; assembly: GCA_025802335.1. Taxonomy (NCBI): domain Eukaryota; kingdom Viridiplantae; phylum Streptophyta; class Magnoliopsida; order Lamiales; family Lentibulariaceae; genus Pinguicula; species Pinguicula primuliflora. The sequence goes on along the minus strand of JAOYMZ010032018.1, from coordinate 15,190 downwards.
CCCGAGCCGGGAGCAAGTCCAGTTCACGCATCACTTTCTCGATGTCACATACAAGCCTACCGGCGAGGTTCCTCGAGAAGTCCTCACGGATAACCACCCGGAGTACGGTGACGTGCTGCGCGTCCGGCGGCATGGTGTATGCCGGAACTATCCATCCGAAGCGTCGGAGCATGTCCGACACTTCAAACTCATTGTGGCGGCTGCTGTCCTTGAGGCTGAACGCCACCAGAGGAACCCCGTTGTCCTTGGATACGATGTTGAACCGGCCGGTTCGCTCGAGGCCTTCTTTCAGCACCATCGCGTGCTGTTGGCAGTTCTCCATTACGTTGCGATAACCCTGTTGGTTTAGCAAAAGTGTTTCTCTACAATCAGCCACTCCAGTCCTGTTGAGCTAATGAGGAGTGATGAAGTAGATCATTACCTCGAAACCTAAGCGGATGAGTTGATAGTACTGAGCGATGATTTGGCTGGAACCTGGATTCAGGAATCAGAATAGACGTATGAAAACCAATGTTCGAGAATTGGAGAAAGGCGTAAGGCAACACGGCGCCTAGACGTGTGAAAGAGTTTGATACCTTTTGAGAAGTTCAGTGTGAAAGTTGGTTGATCTGCTCCCAGATAGTTTATATGGAATATAAGCTCATCCGGCAAATCATCCTTGCTCCTCCATATGACCCACCCGACGCCGGCATACACCAGACCATACTTGTGACCGCTCACGTTGATACTCTTCACCAGCGGCAACCGGAAATCCCACTCAAGTTCCGGGTACAGAAATGGTGCGATGAATCCGCCGCTAGCTGCATCCACATGAATTGGTGTGTCCCATCTGCATAACATGCATTCATATTCCACATTCAAGATTGATACAATACAATACATATGAAGAAACTGAAATCCAAAACAGAAGAGACTCACCCTGTTTCCTGATTCTTCTCTGCCAACAGATCGTTTAACTTCTTGACGTCTTCGAACTCCCCATTGAGCGTTGATCCCAAGATCGCCGCGACGCAGATGGTGTTCTCGTCGACCATCTCGACAGCCTTTTCGGGATCCATCACGTAGTATCCGTCACTGAGTTTCACCTCTTTCAGTTCCACTTCGAAGTATCTGGCGAATTTCTCCCAACAGACCTGCACGTTTGCCCCCGTCACAATGTTGGGATTGTCCGTCGATTTCCCCGCTGCCTTCATCTTGTTCTGCCATCTCCTCTTGAAGGCGAGACCGGCAAGCATGATGGCCTCAGATGAGCCAACAGTGCCGACTCCAATGGCTTCCTCGCCGTCACCCAACGGTGCATTGAAAAGATGCGCGATCATGTTCACGCATCGGTTCTGATTTGCAGAGGAAAGGGGGGAAATTCATTGAACAAATCTAGTCCGTTCTACACAATCAGATCGACAAACAAGTGAAACGGATTACTTGCCTGTAGCTCCGTCGTGACTGGATACTCATCCATGTCTACGTAGTTCTTGTTAATGCTTTCCATGATGAGCTTATTGCACTCCGGCTCCATCCACGTCGTCACGAACGACGCAAGATTCAGCCGCGGATTGCCATCTAGCATCAGCTCGTCATTGATGATCTGGTACGCCGCATCCTTCGGTATCGAATTCTCAGGTATCTTAAACCTAAGATAAGAACAACAAAATCCAATCCAATCAAATAAACAATGCAAATGTAGATCTGACATGACAACTCTGTATTCAAACGCTCGCTATATTCTTACTTTGGTAGCGCGTCCCGGACGTATCTGGAAGCAAAAGTGGAGTGAATGGATGCATCCGCATTGGAGGAGGTCTTGGAGAGCGCCATGGAATCTTTGTCTTCCTGTTTCTGCTGTAAAAAAATGGATCACAGACTCTGTTGAAGCTGTAACTCTCAAAAATAACAAAGTTGGTTTCCGTATTCCGATTCTGGATAATGATGAAATAATAATAATAGTAAAAAAGTTACAACGACCGAATCAGATCAAAGTGCACTTTCGGAAAACATGGAAATGATAAACAAATGATGCACACACACATTACACATACCTTTATGACCAGATGCCAGTAATCATCATCTCACTCTTCAGCATCTTGAACGAAAATCAGTGGATAAAGAGATTTTCTCAGCTACTCTCCATTTTTTTTTTCGTACTTGCAAGGTATCCTACCGGCCGGATACCTCCATTCACATGAATGGAAATCGAACCCCTACTCTCGATTGAGTGGCAGCAGAGCACCTTTAGATATTGTTACTATCGATAACCGTTGAATCATGACACTTTTGGCCCATATAAGTTTGGGCTACTTGCCAAAAGTTTAAATAAAAGACACGAACTCGGTTGTCCCGAGACTCCTTCCAGCTCTCACTCTTCATATCTTATATCATTAAGACGATTCCTGGTGATCTGTTGATTAGGTTGGCCTATCTATCAATCTAATTATTTGAATAAAACCTTAGCATATGGCGATTCCTCATAAATTATGTGGCACAACCAAGGAAGTCTATTGCTCTTGGGAAATGGTAGAAATACTTCTCCCTTCAAATGATAAAACCCTTTCACGAGGCTATATCTGGAACTCGTGTTCCAGTTATAAATGGAAAAGTTAAAACATCAAAGAACAGTGTCATGGCAACTTCAGGCAAGTAAAAATACTATTTTGTTCATTGCTTTTTTGTGATCAATCAAGAATATGAACACAGCATTCGTAAAATGATAGAGCAAAACGGGAGATGTTGTGCAAAGAGCATCATTTTTCGTAATACAGCTGCAGGAAGACTGCCTCAAATTTACAAACAAATTTTTAAGGTCAGTCATGCATTGGACTGGATGGGCAGAATTTCTGAAGGAAAATGAAAGCACACCAACGAAAGTGCATACGCGGCCATCAGAAAAACAATTTCTTAACATATAACCAAGTTAAATGTCTTGAGAACTAGAATTTGGCCCTCAACACTGATAAAACTAACTATATACACCCATTATGTGTCTATGTATGTATGCGTATTTACATGACAAAATAAAACATGCATTGGATTGGATGAACAGAATTTCTGAAGGAAAATGAAAGCACACCATCGAAAGTGCATACACGAGCATCAAGAAAATAATTTCTTACTTAACGTATAACCAAGTCAAATGTCTTGGAGAACTAGAATTCGCCCCTCAACACTGACAACTATATACACCCATTATGTGTGTAATGTACTCTGTGTGCATATGTAATATGTATATACTTTAGAGACAAAGTAAAACACATGGCAATGAAGAGGGTAAGACAAAATGTTGGAGATAACAGAGAAATGAAAGAACAAAATTAAGTAGATAGGAATGAGAAATTGACTTGTCATTTGAGGACTGATCATGAAATCGGGAGTTATTACAAGACTATTTATCACTTCACATCAAAATTGGATGTGAGAATTATGAGTAGTTTCTGTAACCTAACCAATGAATGATACATCCATGTAGTATCAACCAAATGAAAACAACCGATCAGTTAGGCTGTAAAATCTTTACCTAGTAAGTTGATGTCTATGCTTACCAAATAAAAAAGTTGACGTCTATGCTTGATTACTCTTTCAACGTAACCATCTCAAAAGACTAAGAAGCTTACTCTGAACAAGTTCAACAAGATCACAGTAAACCTGAATACCTGAGTAATTGAACTTCTGCCAAGACATCTTCTTATCAGCATAGAGAAAACAAAACTTCTACTATTAGGGCTTTTGATTTGATTTGATGAGTAAAGCATTCAGCATTATCTGAAGTGCAGAGTCATATACAACTTCATCGTAATGCATTCCATCTGTTGTGCAATCAGTCCCACACAAATCACTCAACCAACGGATATCGAGTTTGAAAAGTGGCCCACCGTACTGACGCAAAAGCTTGCTTCCAGCAAGCTCATGCTCATAATAATCACACAGTTCACTGGTCATTCTCGTCCTCTTCTCCTCCGTACTCAACATTGATGTTATCAACTTCGGCATGCTGACCCAGAACAAATGTAATAAGTTGCTGTATTTAAGCTGGCTCAAGACTCCAGCACTTCCATCCATATCTGAAGCAACTGGTAGAAGAGCTAGTACATTATCTCTTAGCACCCTCAAAGAAATACCATATTCAGATGAATTGCTAATATGCAACATATCCCACAACCCCGCCCCCATCACCATAACGTCCGGATAATTCTGCCTTCTCCTAAACTGTGACATTAGTTCAGTCAAATTCTCGACGTATGGAGCCCAAACAAAGTCCAATTTCACTCCAATCTCTTCCATCGTGATCGAATAATTACTATGCCTCTTAAACAGATCGCGTCTTACCCTCTCCACATTCTCTGATCCCAGCAATAACTGTAACAGAGAGACAACCATTAACCTAACTTGAGAGTCCCCAGCAACAACTATCCATGACCCATTCAACAAATCCGATGCTTCCAATTTTCTCAACTTCTGAAACCCACATTCCGCAACCTGAGCTGACTCTATCCAATCCCATGACCTCTTACAACGGGAATCATCAAACACCATAAGTCTCTCATCACATTCTCTTGCCCCGCTATACATAACACTATGAAGGAAAGTAATGCAAGAATCACGATACAACGAAATTGGGGCAGGAATTACCTTTGTTGGCGTTAGAATATCAGAAATTGAGGGGAAATAAGGCATCAGATGAACGCCCACTGCAAGGGTAATGAAGAGGGCACAACTGAAAAAAAGGATCTTGTTCCGGCTCAAATGCCAGCCCGCCATACCCATGGGAACGAAAAGAACCACACAGGCAGCAAACAGTCCCAACTGGACGGCCCCTATCATTTCTTCCCCTCTACGCGTGCGACGAAAGATCTCTGCTTTTTTGCATCTAGGACGCGGGATTGTGTCCGAACAATAGCAATTCTCTTGCTTCCTTTGATGCGAGGGTTTTAGAGCGTGGGATGAGGACAGCGCAACTACAAACATACAGCTGCGCGGCTTTGATGTGGATGTCTTGTGTGAAGCGGTGAATTACAAGGCAGAAATGGAACGGCAGAACGAGCACGTTTACTCCTTGGAATGTTGGTGGTTATGGCGGTTCGATCGAAATGGGTAAATATTCTCGATCAGGGAAGACTCTGTTGCAAACAATACATTATGAGGCAATGACGACCATTTTCAGATTCATTGAAAGCTTTCTTTTCTCAGCCAAAGCTACAGACTTTAATATTTACGTTAAAAAGTCTCGATTGGCTTCTGAACATTAATCTCACTGTTCCAACAAATACCAAACCAATTTATTTGGGAAAATGCTTGAAGCATTGGAATTGAATTTAAAACCGAATGGCTATTAAGTGACGAAAATATTTCTATCTTATTTCGGTGCCAAGTGGGGAGGATATTTTATTATTTCGCGAACTTTCAGTTTAAATTTTCGGTAGGACGTGTAGCAGAGCTCATTTATTTATTATAATTTTTTGTTAGTTTTTTTAAAACTCCATAGCCTTTATTGGGAATGGTTGAATCGGTTCCGGCCTAGTTTTTTTTTGTAAATTGGTCTTTTGAAGATTTATGGCCCATTAGTTCGGCCCAAGTATATGTGTATATATATATCGGTTAACGTGTGGTCTGTAGATAGTTTCTCTTTATACAAAATCAGCTCTCGAAGCTTCTGGTTTATCTGTCTCGCTATCTGCATAGTCTGTCATCTTCAATGTTCTAGCAGTTGATTCAAAACCAATAGCTTGCAAATTATCAAGTTCAAGATGGTATCAGAGCGATCCTGTGTTCATTAGCCACGCTTCCCACCAAGTTTCCCCAATTTCGAGCTTGTCTTAATTCAACCCTAATTCCAACCAATTTCGAGTTCATCCTTCAAATATTATGGCCCAGAATGAACAGAAAGACACTTGAAAACAGGTGGAAGATCCTGATACCAGACTCGCCAAGATTGTTCCAGGTTCTGGGAGTCAGAATAAGCTCGCCATTCGTGATACGGATCAGCCAGGTATGGCACTTGTCACAGTTCCCTTGAACACACAGAATTACCAGAGTTGGAGCCGTGCGATTCGAATGGCTCTGGGAGCTAAAAAGAAGCTGTTTTTGATTGATGAAAATTGCAATCCTCCTGAGGATGTGAATTCGGACGAATACGAGAATTAGGTAGCTGCGGACCTAATGGTTACGTCGTGGATCTACAATTCAATTGACAAGGAGGTGCTCAAAGGTTTTCAGTATACTACCAATTCTACGAAGGAGTTATGGAAGGAGCTGCGGGAGAGGCTAGGCAAATACAATGGGCTGATGGTATATAAGCTAAGAAAGGAAATTGCTACAATCAAACAGGAGATAAATGAGTCTGTAATTGTATATTATAATCGTTTGAAAGGGCTCTGGGATGAGCTAAGCTACATGCATTCAGTAAAAAAGTGTGATTGTGGAATTAATGAGGAGGAACGCATGATGGAATTTCTGTTTGGTCTTAAGAGTGATTTTGAGCCAGTGATCAGTAACATACTTGCATCTGACCCATTGCCAAGCCTGAACAAGGCTTACAGCATAATTCTTACCATTGAAAAGCAGAAGGAGGGGTTGTATGATTCCAATGATGTGATGAGTCATGAGGCCTTCATGTCCAAAATGTTTGAAAACTACAATTCTGGTGGCTTTCAGATTCACCGGTTCTAGTCCAACATCGAAATGGCAAGGAAGAACTTCTGGAGGGCGTGGGAACCTGAGAGGCAGACCTGAAATAAAATGTGATTACTGTCAGCTAATTGGTCACACTGCTGCAGAATGTTACAAGCGCAAGACCTGTACTCATTGCAATATGAAGGGTCATTTAATCATGAATTGTTTCGGCTTGCGTGAGCAGCAGAGAAGGAAAAAGGACCCCACGCAGCTAATGTAGTGGAAATGGAAACCCATTTAAGCATGGTTCAAAACATCACAGCCCCCCCCCCCCCCAAATTTGAGCATGGCACAGTTAGCTCAAATGTTCCAAGATTTTATCCAGACCACCACTGCTCATTCTAGCTCCACCGGACCAGATGAGGAAGCCTGTACTGGTAAAATACTTAATCATGCTCTTACTGTGGCCCTCTTACTTGATGATAAGATGTGGATAATAGACACTGGTGCTTCCTCACATATATGCCATAATTCGAATTTACTGAATAGTAGTTGGTGTGTTTCAAAACCTGTGGTAGTTAAACAGGCGGATGGTGCTGTTGCTTATGCGAAACATACTGGAGATTGTGTCTTAACTCATAATCTTACACTTCACAATGTAATATATGTTCCTACGTCCTTCTTCAATCTTATATCTGTGTCACAGCTTACTCTGTCCTCTAATGATGCGGTTATAATTTTTCCCTGCTTCTGTCTTATGCAGGACCTAGCCTCTAAAAAGGTTCTTGCAATAGGGCAGGAGCTCAAGGGACTTTATATTTTGGACACTTCAGCGAGCTTTGCAGCAGTTTAAGGCCTTTTCTGTTTTGCTAGGCAATGAAGGCAGTACTGCCTTTTTTGTTGTACCTAACTGCGATTCTGAATTTCTTTTGTGGCATGCTCGGATGGGGCACCCTTCATGTAATGTTTTGTCTAAACTGCTCCAGTTTGATGTTAAGCAGAATGTTTTGGCACCTTGTGATGCTTGTCATTATTCTAAACAAACAAGGCTCACATTTCCTATTCATAAACAGCATACAGTGTCCCCCTTTGAGCTTATACATGGGGATGTTTGGGGCTCGTATTCTGTCCCGACATCGAGTGGTTATAGTTATTTCCTGACGTTGGTGGATGACTGTAGCAGGGGGACTTGGGTATATCTGATGAAGAGCAAGTCAGAGGTATGTGTCATACTTAGCCGTTTCTTCAAAATGATACGAACACAATTTGAGTGTAATGTAAAGATTTTCCGGTCAGACAATAGGATGGAGTTTATTAATAAAGAGTGTTCTGAACTGACAGCTTCACTTGGCATAATCCATCAATGAAGTGCACCCTATACACCTCAACAAAACATTGTGGTTGAGCGTAAATATTGTAACCTTCTCGAAGTTGCCAGGGCATTGATGTTTCACAGTGGCTTGCCAACCAAATTTTGAGGAGATGCTATTCTCACTGCTGCTTATCTCATCAATAGACTACCAATAGTTGTTTTGAACTGGCGCAGTCCACACAACATTCTCTTTGGTGGGCCAGCAGATTTGTTAGGGGTTCGGACATTCGGATGTTTGTGTTATTACACGAACACACGGTCGCATAAGCTAAAACTTGAGCCTCGAGGTTTCAGGGCGATCTTCATTGGCTATTCAGGGAAAACTAAAGCTTATAAAGTATATGATCTAACCTCCCACAAGGTGGTATTATCCTGTGATGTTCGATTCTACGAAGATACCTTCCCCTTCAAGTCATCTCCAACATCGAACCAAGCTTCCCAGCAGTCAGTACCGCAAGTCCCTCTTCCCATTGTGACTGCTTCTTCCAAAGATCCTGTCCCAGCCACTACTGCAGACCATGCTTCTTCCCACACCAGATCATCTGCTGATCCTTCGGTGCCGACACCCATGGTAATTGATGAAGAGTTTGGTATATCTGGAGCACAACCACCCATTCCCACAGTCATGAGTTCTGCAATCCCTGAGGCCTCTGGGACAGAATTACATGCACCTATTCCTGAAATAGTCGGACCTAGTGATGCCATACGCAAAAGCACCAGACTTACAGTTCGTCCTATTTGGCATAATGACTACTACATGCCTTCTCATACAGGCCTCCTGACTCCTGCAGCTATGAACAGTCTTACAATCCCTACCGCACTCAAACCACCTTCATACTCTCAAGACTCCAAAGATCCTCATTGGATAGATGCTATGAAAACCGAACTGGATGCCCTGGAAAAGAATAACACTCGGGTTATTGCTTACCTTCCCCCCGGACATTAGCCAGTGGGATATAAGTGGGTATTCAAACTGAAGAAAAATCCTGATGGAACTGTTTCTAGGTACAAGGCCCGCTTGTTTGCAAAAGGATACAACCAGATTGAAGGCTTACACTATACAGAAAGTTTTTCCCTGGTTGCTAAACATACCACTGTTCGACTATTGCTTACAGTTGCAGTTGCAAAAGGATGGTCAATTCTCCAACTTGATATTAACAATGCATTTCTTCACGGGACATTAAATGAGGAGATATACATGCAACCACCACTAGGTTATCTTGGAGTTGGACCAAGGCAGGCATGTTTACTTAAGAAATCAATTTACGAGCTTAAGCAGTCATCACGGGTTTGGAATTTAGAACTCACCTCTTATCTGATGACTTATGGTATTTTTCCTAGTGCACATGATCATTGCTTATTTATTCGAGCTACTGATTCCTCTTTCACAACTCTACTTGTATATGTGGATGATATCTTGCTGGCAGGTGATAATCTTTCTGAACTTGAGAAGATTCAGACAGTTCTGGACAACAAGTTTAGTATCAAGGCACTTGGGTCAACTAATTACTATTTGGGTCTTGAATTGATGCCAACAACTGAAGGTCTTTATGTATCGCAATGTAAATATATCCTGGATATTATTCAGGATGCTGGATTACAAGATTCTGTCCCTGCAGCTACCCCTTTACCGCCAAGAGTGAAGCTCACAACATCTGATCAGACAGAGCCATTACCGGATGCTTTTGCTTATCGCAGCTTGATTGGGAGACTGTTATATCTTAGTTTCAAACGGCCTGATCTTAGCTATGCAGTCCAGCAGCTTTCAAAATTCATGCAGACACCCCACAGATCTCACTGCAAGCAGCTCTCCAGTTGTGCGTTACCAAATGGATGTTCATCCCTTGGCCTGTTTTTTCCTGCAAATAATCCGCTTTGTCTCATTGCCTACGCTGATTCTGATTGGGGCTCTTGCCCAGACTCACGTTGGTCCCTAACTGGCTATTTTATACTTGGTGGAGCTAGTGTGTCATGGAAAACAAAAAAGCAGAATACCGTCTCTAGATCATCTGCTGAAGCAGAATATCGTCTCTAGATCATCTGCTGAAGCAGAATACCGCAGCCTCGCATCTGCAGTTTGCGAACTCAAATGGATATCCTACATCCTGTCTAATCTTTAGGTACCTATCAAGTCCCCTATCCCGCTGCATTGTGATAATAACGCCGTTATGCATCTTGTAGCTAATCCTATATTCCATGAACGGACTAAACATATCGAGATTGATTGTCATTTGATTCGTGACGAGTACAAGGCAGGATTTATCACTCTCATGCACATCCCTACCGAGCACCAAACAACTGATATCCTGACCAAGCAGCTGCCTTTACTTGCTTTCACCCGGTTGCTATCCAAGATGGGCCTCGGTCTATTCCCTCGTCCATCTTGCGGGGGGTGTATTGAGAATGGTTGAATCGGGTTCCGACCCAGTTTCTATTTTTTGTAAATTGGTCTTTTGTAGATTTATGATCCATTGGTTCAGCCCAAGTATATGTATATATATATATCAAGTAATAGACAATTTCTCTTTATACAAAATCAGCTCTCGAACCTTCTGGTTTATCTATCTCGCTATCTGCATAGTCTGTCATCTTCAATGTTCTAGCAGTTAAACCAGTAGCTTGCAAATTATCAAGTTCAAGAGCCTTGATAACGCACTCCTAAGATTATCGTTCATCTTGAGGACTTGACGATTTCAAAAGGGCTTTTATTCCAGCGCCGTCAAGTATGCAGACATGGAACCTATCAATCAATAATCAACGTTGCGACTATCAGCTCCACCAGCTTCACAATAAAAAGCCTTGGTGGCCATATGGTAATCCAATAATTGATGCTCATGCTATACAAGCTCGCCAAAATCTCTGCATTTCACTACGGCAAAGGGGACTAGTGAATTTGTTCTCTTCTCCAAAGCTCTAGGAATTGTCTAGTTCAAACCGCCTTAAAGTAATTCAATTAGCTCGCAGGTGTCATAAACTCTGTTATTTCTCGGCTTCGGCTTCGGTTTCATTTGTATGCAAAAAAAAAATATGGAAGATACAACAATAGCTAGGACTTGTGCTGGTGTGCGACAGGCCAATATGGATAATATGAAGATGAATAAACACATTGGCAATCAAAACGAGTAAGGATAGATGAATTTCGATGAATATCCTTACCACTGCATTTCTGTTTGTTAGATTTCAAAAACCAGCACATATTTATCCATGAAGTTATCTGCTTGGTAGGCTTCGACTTGACTTGCCTCTGTGCAACCAGACCAGCCATGTATCGAACAACAGCCTGAACAAAGAAACTGATATCAAACCTTTTTTATATATGTAGAAACTTATATCAATCTATAACATCTCAAAAGTAAACAACTGCAGTAGTAAATGTAACTCTGTGGAATTAAGTTAGATCACCTGAGCTCTTTTCGCAATTACATCTCTGGGGGGGCACCACCAGAGGATTTCCCTCAACCTTCAGGACGCACAGATGAGCGAGCATTCCAAAAGAGTCTGGGAGGACTCTTATCTGGTTATTGCTCATATCCAACTCTTCTAGCAATTCCAGGTTCCCAATGGATCTTGGCAAATATTGCAAGTTCGCAAAATTGTTGCCTATGTTCAATTTTACAAGTGTTGTAGCAAAGCACAGACTTTTGGGGATAGATTCCAGTTCGTTGAAACTGGCATTGAGCTCCCTTAAGATTGTTAAGGACGCCATTGTTGTGGGCAGTTGCCGAATGTTATTGTAACGCACGGTTAGAATTTCCGAAGTTCCAATCCGTCCGACAGCTTCAGGGAGTGCTTTGAGCCGGTTATAATCGGCATGAAGCTCCTTCAGTGAAGTATATCGACCAATGGTATGAGGGACTTCCTCTATATCATTAGTTGAAATGTCTAATTTCTCTAGACAAACGAGGGACCCTATAGTCTCCGGAAGATGTGAGATTCCATTGGAGCTCACATCAAGCTCTTGAAGATTTACAAGCCCTGCAATTGTAGGTGGCAAGGATTTCAATTGATTTCCACCAAGATCAAGTTTGAGAAAATTAACCAAATTCCCAATGGACTGTGGTAGTTGACTGATCCTGTTCCCACATAAATCCAACATCTGCAAAGAAGAAAGTCCGCCTATGGCCTCGGGCAACACTGAGATTTTATTTTCCGATTAGCCCAACGATATCAATCTTGAAAACTTACAGATTGAATCAGGAAGCCATTCCACTTGATCCGAGAGTTAGCCTTTCAGATTTAGCTTTTCAGATCCTTTCTTTGCAGACACCTCAAAGAGGTGTGCCAGCTTTATCAATGTTAGCTTCTCAAGATCTTGTCCTGCGACAAGGCATTTGTCTAATTTGACAAGAAAAGGAAAAAGGCTCATCGGAGCAAGGCACCACCAGAAACTAAGTAAATGGAATTGGACTCACCTGAATAAACAGCTTGTTTAATAGAAGAATCTCCAATCTCCGGTACAACCACCACATCTAAAGAATCCACTCCGTTCACCTCATATGCTGTCATAGACTTCCTCACAAATGTATCGTCCTTGCTCAACGGGAAATCTGAAACCTTCACGTGTTCCAACCCATTAAACAAGCCAGAAGATGACGCAGCAAACGTAGTAGTTATTGAAGTTGTAAATACCTGAATAATATGTAAAGATCTTTCCTGTTTTTTTTTGCTCTTTTTTCATTATATTTTTCCTTCTGTACAATCACATATATATAGAGTTTACATCATATTTTCCTCTAATATAATCCCTATAATTTAGGGATTGTGATCTCCATAATTAGGGACCACTAATCATGAAAAGGATTTGACTAAATCCTTTCTGTAACACTCCCCCTCAAGTTAGGTGGTGGATGTCTGACGCCTAACTTGGATAATATTTTTTGAAACGAGCGACCATTAACGCATTCTTAAAGATATATGCTAGCTGGTCCTCTGATCTTACAAACGAAAGTGTTACAATCTTCCCCTCAATCTTCTCCTTAATGAAATGTCGATAAATTTCCACATGCTTCGTTCGATCATGCTGAACTGGGTTCTCTGATATGTGAATAGCCGCCTTGTTATCACACATCAAGGGACAAACACCCTTAGGTAGAAATCCAAGCTCAGTCATCAACTTAATAAGCCACAGAACCTCTGTAACTCCTCTGGCAATCCCTTGGAATTCTGCCACGGTACTAGATCTTGCCACCACAGTCTGTTTCTTACTCCTCCATGTAACAAGGTTCCCTCCAACAAGAGTGAAGTACACCGACGTAGAGTGTCTATCCACTGGGCTCCCTGCCCAATCTGCATCAATGTAAGCCTGAATGTCCAAATGTCCACTCTTAGAGTACATGACTCCAGTATCTGGTAATCCTTTTGGATATCTCAAAATCCTGAGAGCAGCTTCCATATGATTCTTCTGAGGACTGTGCATGAACTGACTCACTATTCCCACTGCATATGCAATATCAGGTCGTGTGTTGCTAGACAAATCAATTTTTCCACCAAGTGTTGGTACTGATTTTTGTCAGCTAGTTCAGCTTTCTCTACCATCCTCAGTCCATGATTAAGCACCATAGGTGTGTCCACCGGCTTGCAATCTATCAACCCTGTCTCAGCCAGAAGATAAAGAACATACTTCCTCTGCGATATGAAGATCCCTCTCTTAGACCTCATCACCTCTATCCCCAAGAAATACTTCAGCATCCTCAAGTCTTTCATTTCAAATTCTCTGAACAAACTCTTCCTCAACTCTTCTATTTCCTCAACGTCATCACCTGTGATAATCATGTCATCTACATATATAATAAGGCAAGTGATGCCCTGGGATCGTCGCTTCAGGAATAGAGTATGATCAGAATTACTCTTGATGTACCCACACTTCTTCATAACAATCGTAAACCTTCCAAACCAAGCCCTGGGTGACTGCTTCAAACCATATAGTGCCTTGCGCAGTCTGCACACTTCGTGAGCTCAAAACTCCCAAGAGAAGCCCAGAGGAGGAGACATATACACTTCCTCAGACAAATCACTATGTAGGAAAGCGTTCTTCACGTCAAATTGGTGAAGATGTCAATCTAAATTTACAGCCAATGAGAACAGGATCCGAATTGTGTCGAGCTTGGCAACTGGAGAGAAAGTCTCTGAATAGTCCATGCCATATGTCTGAGTATATCCTTTTGCCGCCAACCGAGCTTTAAATCTCTCGATCGTACCATATGCTCTTCTCTTGATGGTATAAACCCATCGACAACCAATGGTCTTCTTTCTCGGGGGTAGATCACAAATATTCCACATCTCATTCTTCTTAAGGGCACTCATCTCTATCTCCATAGCCTGTCTCCACCCCAGGCTCTCTAATGCTTCTTTCTCATTTCGAGGAATGTCCTCACTATAAAGTGCAGTAGCAAATGCTTGGGCGGATGAAGTCATGCTCCCCCTCATGACATCAACAATAGGGTATCTCTTGATCTTGGGATCGTGATCTGGAGTGAACTGCTTCGGGGGAATTCCACGAGTAGAGCATTTCGGGAGAACTCAAATAGGAGATTCTGCATCATGGTCAGAAAACATAACATCCGAAGAAACAGGGCCAGGAGTAACTGGAGATTCTACATCATGGTCAGAAAATATAACATCCAAAGATATAGGGCCAGGAGATCCACTTACCTGAATATCCGATGCAGGTGACACTCGAGGTTGCCCCATCAGGTTTGGCTGTACTATGTTGTCGTCGTGTTCCATAGTGGGCGGTCTACAATCCTCATGTGTCTCATGAGATGATGTGGATGGAAGTGGGAGCAGAGTAGATGTACAGGGTACGTGAGGTACACCCGGAGAACGTGGCGTCTCGCTGATAGAAGCCGGATGTAACCAATCCAGTAAGTTAACCCCATCATGTGTCTCCCCCTGACGGCTGGATTGGGTGTGTCCAGGATAGAAGTACTCAGATTCCACAAAGTCACAATCCATGATTATAAACAATTGCCGGGTAAGAGGATTATAACAGCGATATCCCTTCTGTGATGTCTCATACCCCACAAAGACACACTTTTCAGCACAGGGGTCAAATTTCGACCAGTTCACCTTAGGGATATGAACATACATAGTACATCAAAATATTCTGGGAGTAAGGGTCAAGGGAGGTGATACCTTTAACAGTTCAGATAGGACTTGGATAGGTGTCCGAAACTCTAGAACCTGAGTAGGGAGACGATTGGCTAGATATGTGGCAGT
>JAOYMZ010031996.1:0-16471 GCA_025802335.1 Pinguicula primuliflora | reverse complement strand
GTTCACAAGACTCTTAACATTTTTAATAAGGGAAATGTTAGATGATACCTATATGGACACAAATGATGTTGTGACACATGTCCAACAATCGACAAAAAACATTCAATTTCGTAATGTTAGTTTTAAATTTTGATTTGTTTAATATTATATTTTTATTTCTCATCTTTTCTTAAAATTGAATTTATCCGGCAAATCGCTCATTATTTGTCAAAATGAACATCACCATAATAATCAGCACGTCGTGTGCTTAAATTTAAGATGTGACTTGATACTATTTTGATGTATTTATTTTTTTTATTTTTAATATCAAGTTATAGTTTGTGTGATATTAGTGTTTAGTTTGGCGTCGAAGGCAACGTAATTTTAATAAATATTTTTATTAGGGCATCGAAAAACTAAAACTCTATCCTATAAATCCAAAGGTCTAAATGCTATAAATTCTAAACTTTATAAACACTACAAATCTACAAATTTACTGAAAAATATCTGCTGAAAAAATAGAATGGTTAAAGTGTGGTGGTTTAAAGGGAGGGGAGAGAATAACCATGATTAAATGGTGGTGGATCTATCTTTAATTTTAACCAATCAAAAGATTGGTTTTGTACACAAGTTTTTAGTGGTGATGTACAAAATTGCTTTCCTAGCCCCACCCGACCTAATTTGATAGCATAGTTCACAAGACGTCTTAACATTTTTAATAATTGGTTTATTATCCGTGGAGGAAGTCATTATCGATAAAAAATATTTAATTTACAAATTAAAATTAAATTTTGTAATTGAAAGTATATCTACCGGTTAGAACAATACTTCACTATACATTATTTTCGTAATGGTATTGAATTGACTTCAGATAGTAGAACGATGATTCGGTCAGAGAATGTAATTCTAGATAATGTCACGCACATTTATCTGTAAATGTGTTGACGTCAATCTCCACATACATTACATATTGTTTCTGTGCTTTGTTAGTCGTCAAAGCGTATGCCTGACAAATGAGAAATTATCATTTCGTCCTGTGGAAGGAAAATTCTGACGTTCAAGTTATAAGTGAAATTTTGGGTATGAATTCCATATTTTCAGTCAATTTACCCATAAGAATCCATACTTCGATGACATGTTGCTACATCTTTCAATATTCATTCTTATAGCACTGAACAGTCCATTTCGAGTGACTTTGAAATAGCATTAGAGGACTTCCCACCTTGAGTGCTAAGCGAAAAACGACAGTCCTGTGGGTTTCAATGAGTTCATATACTCTTTTGGATAGCGATTGATAATGCTAGAATCGTGATACTCATCTTTTGATATTTTATCTGTTGCCAAGTAAGTGTATGTTTCACCATGAACAACCTATAATGAAAATGCATTTATCCAGCCAACGTTGTTTGAATATTGTCACACACGGATTAGAGAAGTAAAGAAAAATCAAATTAAATAGAAATGTGGTGCTACAATATAATCTATTATCTTGGGCTCAAGATTTTAACGAGAGTAGCCAACATCTTCCTATTTAAGTTTGCTCGCACGCACACCTGCGCACACAAGACTCGAACCCAGAGAGAAGGGGGTATGTTTCCCAACACGGCATCAGAGCATAGAAAAATCCCAAAAGTATTTTGCCCGAGAGAAGTCCCAAGAGGATTGGGCCCATGGAGAGTCTAATTGAGAGATTTAGCCCAATTGAGGGATTTGGCTTAATTGAGAATAATCTATGTGGTAGTCCAAGTCTCAACTGGGTTTACCGAGTTGGACTTGACGGGGAGTGTAAGAATATTGTCCCACAAGGATTAGAGAAACAAAGAAAAACCAACTTAAATAGAAATGTGTTGCTAAAATCTATTGCCTAGGGCTCAAAATTTTAACGAGAGTAGCTCAGATCTTCCCATTTAAGTTGGCATGCACGCAAAACTGCACACGTGAGACCTCAGCCCAAAGAGAAGGGGGTATGTTTTCCAACAAACATCACCATTCCTAACTGAAAGAATCGTTCTTTAAGTTAGATGAGATGTCATCAATGTGCTAGTGTTATCAAGATCCCGATAGATCATGTATACTAGTTCTTTTATATCCTTAGATCTGCTTACTGACTCGGGGATATGTAACACATCAGATGGATTAGACCCAATCGGGAAAGTGTGTTAATATCAATTTTTTGTAATATAGTAAACATGATATTAAAATGTAAGTCAAGAAATATTACTTTTGTCAAGAATGCGTTGTAAGCAACATTTTTTATGTGTGTTAGGTCCAAACGCATGTTTAGATCTAAAGAAAAGACTTGCACATTAGTACATAGTTCTGATCGTCTCAATGATGCCCCAGCAATACCTCTCGGGTGCTCCATCGTACAATAAGCAAAGTCTGATGGAAGTCACTGCCTAGGACAACAATGATTTCCCGAGATGTTTGTTTTTTATCACAATATCTTTTGTATGTGATTAACTGCTTCAATGCAGTATTTATGCTGCGTAGTAACTTCATGGAAAACCCCTAGTGCAGATTATTATATCCAGAATACTTACTCATATGTCCAGATTTGCTTTGCTGATCGTCGTATTTAAAGCCAACAATCAGATTCAATCGATCATTTAAGTTCAAAACGCGCTGGTCATGGGTGGGTCAAAATCCGCCCCGCCCATGACCAAACTGGATTTGAAGGAAATAGCAACATATAATTGGAGTTTTTGTGAAGCCACTGATTCAGGATCTCCGTGGTGATCGGGGAGCATGAGATTCCCAATAAAGCTTTCTCTAGTAACCAGAGTCCCCTTCTTTAAATCACACCAAAGGAACACTAGCTACCAAGGAAAAAAACTCCATGTACATCTCCTATGTTCGTACTTACCCCCTTCGTCAGTGTGAGGAATCTTCTTCATTTTACCATTTAAGCATCTTTATAACAAGTTGCCAAAAACCCATCCTTCAATTCTCTGACAAGTTTGTTTCGTCTTTAATTATGCTTTTCAGGCCTGCATTCTCTTGATTTACCTCTTGATTGCCTTTCTGGCTTCTTTTATTGGAGCAGAGAGTGTTTTGAATCTCACGCTCCCCAATCACCACAGAGGCCCTGAATCAGTGGCCTCGCAGAAACTCCAATTTTCTATTACTATTACCTTCAGATCTGGTTTGGTCATGGGCGGGTTGGATTTTGACCCGTGCGTCATGAACATAAATGATGGATTGAATCTGACCGTCAAATTTAAATCCAGCAGCCAGCAAAAAAAAATTGAGAGATAAGAGCAAGTATTTTGGATATAGTAATCTAGACTAGAAATTTTCTCAGTAACTTCATCCTATATTATTAGTATAGTCTCTCAAAATATCTTTGCCTGAATAATTGTTTGTTGATTGCGCAGACTGACTTTTCATGGACATCCAATGGAATAGAGATTATTGAGTGAACAGTGTGACCTCCAACCAAAAGCAAATAAGCTATAGCAGAGGAAGCCACAGTGATTATTATGCGTCCAAGGATGCATTCCACCTTGACAAGGGTGTTGTAGAGAAATATTTTGCATGTTCGAGCACCTCTAATAAAGAAAAGATTTTGCCTTGGCATTCATGCACAGAAGCACAAGTTGCATAAAAGCATAGCATTGGCAAATGTTCAGCTGATCGATGTCAGTCTGTGAATGACTATCAGATGCATCTCATCCAAGTTGTCAATGCTCTGCAATCAATCTGTTACCTGATGCGAGGATCCAATTTCTTGATGGTTGTGGCATCAAACACTTTCACGATTCTAGAAGAATTTCATCTATAAGAAAGAGACCATAATCTTCAACATCACTATATGTTGGGTTTTCAATGTCGAATAGCCTTTGAATTTTATGAGTCATCACATATGTATATCGAATATTCCCTTCATGGATCAAGTGGATGTAAATGGAAGTATTGCATGAGAATATTACCAAACATTCACCTTAAATGGTCCCCTATTTTGCTAATTGACGCCTCTTGAAGGCACTATATCCATTCATCATCATCTTCAAGAAGACTTTTTTGCAACACATGCTGACTTAAAAGATTTAGACACAATTCATTCATCAATCCATGATATTCTGAATTTGCATTGTTTTCAAGAGTCCGTCTGCTTTCTTAGTATACATAAAAGTCCTAACAGCTAGTTTTTTCTCTCTCTAATATTATCCAGCTTCTCCTTAGAATTCTCTTCATCCACAAGGTCTGATCTGTAGAAATCACCCCATTCTTCCTGATGGAGGATGGAGAGGTGGCTCATCTCCATGCTTTTCCAATAATGGCTGTAGGATTGGCCACCAAAATGGTTAAAAATAAGGGGTTTGAGGTTCCTAATGAGTCTCACGATGAGCACAGGGCGGATAATACCTCTCCCAAAACTGTCTTATCCTTCAAGCATGCTATAACCAAAGACAATGTAGTGGAATGGAGACCAATCACATTGCAGCCTGGAGAAGTGCATCACTCCTAGTGTGTCCGGAGGTCACCTTCGCAGACTCAGTCCATAAGCAATTTGAGCAAAACATGATTGACACCCTGATTCTCCCCCCTCCCGCTCCTGGTAAACATATGGGATATCAAGTCCTAAGGAATAAGATTATCTCATTCTGAAAACCCAAGGGCAACTTTAAGCTAGTTGACATGAGCAATGGCTACTACCTCCTGTGGTTTACCAGCACTTTCGACTACGATAAAGCCCTGGAAGGGCCAATTTCTTTCTCGAGTCACTACATGCGTGTATTTCCATTGCACAAGGACTTCGGTTCACATGATCAAATTGACTCGGTAGCCGCCTGGATTCGTATCCCTAGTTTATCGAAAAATTACTTTCATAATGATCTTCTATGGGAAATCGCAATGCCGGTCGGAGTCTATATCATGGACGACTCTAATACGCTATCAGAGTGCAGGCTATTCACTCGCCTCGCCGTCAGACTTGAATTGAGATAGCTGCTGACACTGTTCGTCAAAGTGGATTCAAAGGCATGCCCAATACAATACGAATATCTTCACTACGTATGCTTCACATGTGCTCGCTATGGGCATGACTCTTGTAGTTTCCCTTTCAAGCCTTCAAAAGCTAATAACCCAGTCTCTACTAGAAATATTCCAAAGGGAATGAATCCCAGGGCAAGTCTCCTGGAACTGAGCCTTGAGGTTCCACTTCTTTCCCCTCAAGCACTGAGGCTACCACCAATCAGACAAAGGAAGGAAGAAATCCCTTAAGCTCTGGAGGTTTCATATTCGGCAAACCACTGCCCCAAAAACCTCAATCATCTTGCAGTCACCCGAAATAGAGGATATGTCTGTGCCGGGAACCTGGATGCTCTTTAAGAAAAAAACACACTGTCCTATCAAGGAACAATCCAATCTATTGTCAACTAATCCTTTTACTTATCTTGCCAGGTTGAATACACACAAGGAGTCAAATGCTGAAGCCTTACCTACGATAAACAGAACACGTAGAGTCAACATAACCAAGGGGGTCTCGGGAGCCAAGTCTGCCTCAGCATCCCAGATCATAGCTAATATAAACAAGCAGAAAAGTAATAGAAAGTTACCAGCCTCTATGCATTGTGCCACATGGATTAAGAAAATACACAACATCCAAGGAGGACCAAGATCTAACACAATCAAAAAACCACCTATCTACCACCGGTTTTCATCCAGGTTCTACTACTCTCCTAAACCATTCCACAACACAAATCACACACCCACTCAAGAGTATAGCTCTTCATGACCCACCTCACCTAGCTACCATTGCTCCGAGTATCTCCACTAAGTTACTAGACCCACCTGGAATATACATTACCAAAAAAATGTGCGGGTTTGGAGCATACCTCATCAGTGGCATCGAGTTCTATCGCCCCTCCACTAGTGGACGATGACCTGTTAATGGGGCACAACCATTAATGAATGGCATCCACAATAGGGATCGTGTACCTCAAGGGGAGGATGATCCAACATAGGTTGACGATCCTTCAATGGAGGTCACACCCGAGGCAAATCATGAACCCCCAGATCTAATGTCTAGTCATAAATTTTTTTATTTCTTACCTACCAACTATTTTAATGAAAGTAAAACTCTTATCGTGGAACGTACAAGGCCTAAAAAATTCAACAACGTTTGGTGCTGTACTAGATATCATTCAAGTACATCATCCTTCTATTCTCATTTTATTAGAAACTGCACTGCTGGGTTGGATACAGATAAAATAGTCAGAAGCATTGGTTTAGGTTTAGATCACTCTTTTAGAGTGGAAGCAGTCGGGTTTTCAGGGGGAATCTTATTACTCTGTAAAGGCCTGTATTCAGTTGATCTTCTTAAGTCTGATTGGCAGTTTGTCACCCTAAAGGTATCACTAAATGCCTCTTGTTCTATTCTACTCACAGCCATATATGGCAGCCCTAACCCGTAGGTTTGTAGGTTGCTATGGATTAAACTAACCTCCATAGCAGATTCTGTCTCTCTTCCTTGGAACCTATCAAGTGATTTTAACGCCTATCTACATAAAAAAGACAAGATTGGCGGTTTCAGCTCAAGGGAGTTCTCCAATTTTATTAAACTGGCCTCTTATGCTAATGTCTCACCACTAGGTTTTTCCGGGTCAATATACAATTGGGTGAGGGGCCTCTGTCATAAGAGGATCGACTGGAGTTGTATTAATGATGACATATTTAGTCTGTTCTGGCATTCTAATGTCCTATACTTACCAAGAATCTCATCTGGCCACTCTTTGCTCCTTATACTACTGAAACAACAGACAATGACTGGGATAATAGAGAAACCACCCCGCTATCTCTGGGCTTGGGAAGATCATCCCCTATGGAGCGAATGGTACCAACGCAATTGGAACATAGATCTACCTTTCTTATTGGCATCAGAGATTTTTACAAATCTTATACTTGACTAGAAGCATAGGGTATTTGGTGTTATTAACAGACAAAAAAGGTGACTACCCAAACGCATTGGGAGACTTCAAGAAGCTCTGGACTCTAGATCCTTTCATTACCTTCACCAGCTAGAACTCAACCTACAAGTTGAGCTGGGACAAATCTTAACTGCAAAGGAACTTCTAAGAAGACATAAATCCTGGAGCACATGGATCTCTATGGGAGACCGCAACACCAGATACTTTCAGGACCTGACTACCATTCAACTTCAAGACCTGACTTGATGTTCGGACAATTCTATACTCCTGGAAAAAGTAACTGCTTATTATGCTAATTTGTTCGGGGGCTCAAATGTTGCAGACCCTATAGTTATATATCCAATCAAAGGGCATTTCCCTATATTATCGTCAGAACAACTTAGCATGCTAGAACGTCGTATAGACACAACCGAGGTTAAAGCCGCTGCCTTTGCTATGAACCCAACTACAACATCAGAACCTAGCTTGTGGGCTTCTATGAACATAATTGGGATTCGATCTCTTCTGCTATACCCACATTTATACTATAGATTTTTGAAAAAGAAGTCATGCCGAAGGAGATTAACAGAGGGATGATCTATTTCATTGCAAAAATAACTAAACTTGAAGGATTTGAACACTTCAGGTCCATCAGCCTCATCAATATTGGAGCAAAGATAGTCACCAAGTTAATAGCCAGTAGGCTGCAACTAGTGATGCCATATTTCATGCTCCCGACACAGTCTAGCTTTGTAAAAGACCGTGACATTTTTGATAATATATTGGCGGCACAGGAGGCTATTCACACTATAAGGAGGCTTAAGGGGAAGAAAGGATATGTGTCCATTACGATAAATCTCTCGAAGGCCTTTGATCGTTTGAATTGGGATTTTATTCAAGGCACACTCTTGGATGCCAATATACCGCAGTATCTAGCAAGATTTATTATGACATCTCTCCATTCTAGCACTACACATGTTCTATAGGGAGGAATTAGAGGACTTGAATTTCAACTACGAAATGGCATTAGACAGGGAGACCCGATATCCCCTATCTATTTGTTCTATGCATGGAACACTTATCTCATCTTATCAACATTGCTTCGAGGGAAGGACACTAGAGGCATATCCAGTTTGGAAAACAAAAATTTCCTCTCTCTCATCAGCTATTCGTAGATGAACTCATTTTATTTACAAAAGCAACACAAGAGCAAGCCATTATGGTTAAGAGAATCCTACAGTTTTTTGGCAATTTATCTGAATAGACTATTAACACGGCCAAATCTATATTCTGGGTGTCACCAAATATCTAAAGTTTATGCTGATTCTCTGGAGGCTGCGTTAAAGATCCCCCCACCCCCAAGTGGACGATCTGGGAATCTATTTAGGGGTCCCCATATTATATGGGAGAGTAAGAAAATCTACATATGGGAAGACAATAATGAAGATGAGGAAAAAAGTTCACTCATGGAATCCTAAAGAAATCTCAATGGCTGGTCAATTAACACTTTGCAAATCTATATTGATTACCATGCCATGCTATCAAATGCAAACAACGCACCTACCCTTATCTAGTTGTGACACTCTAGACAGAATGATCAACAATTTTCTATGGTGGTGATGAGGACAAGCTGACACTAGCTAAAGTAAGTTGGGATCAATGTTATAGACAAAAGAGAAGAGGTGGCCTCGGTATGTACCGTTTTAGATATATTAACAAGGCGACCATGCTCAAAATGGGGTGGAAATTCCAGATAGAGTCTCCAAAACTTTGGAGAGACATCATGATAGCAAAATACAACATTCAGGGAGTTGCTCTACTCTCATCTATTCCTAAATCTTTAGCTAATGGCTCGCAAATATGAAAATAAATCATTATTATTTAAATCTCATAAAATCATGTATAAGATGGACACTGAGGGATGGAACCAGTGTCCTATTTTGGCAGAACACTTGGTTCCCTTTCACTCAACCCCTCCTTATTCAGGCCAACTGCACACTCACACAATCTGACAAGGAACTCACAATAAGTGCTTTCACTTGTCCTTCAGGTGAATGAAACATTGATATGCTAAATCTACGCTTACCAGCAAAATGTGTAGAGCAAATCCATGCTATACCTGCGCCACTTCCAGGGACCATGGCTGATCAAGTAACATGGTTGTGGATTACAACAGGCCAATTCACCCACCGAATAGCTTTGGAACACCTTACATCGGCCAACATGATCCCGGAGAGCCCTCACTGGGATTTTATTTGGACATTGAAAGTGCAACAAAACATTCGACTCTTTTTATGGCAGGCCGTAAGGGGTGTGCTCTGGACAAACTCAGAATGTTATAGAAGACATCAAGCCACCTCTAAAGCCTGCCATCGATGTGGACAACCAGAATCCCTATTTCATGTGATTCGTGACTGCCATATAGCACCAAACACCTGGTTAAGGATCAATCCCAACCTTTCACATGAGTTTTGGATAGAAGTTTCCCATAACTCATGGATTTTTGAAAATCTATCTAAGCCTAACCATCTTTCTCTTTAGCAGTTCTATTCAGTATCAGCCTATGGAAGATATGGTGCTCTAGGAACGAAGAAATATTCCAGGAATCAGAAACTACACACCAAGGTCTGGTTACTTCTATCTATGCACTAAGAGTAGAAACCATTCGTACCTTCAGGATAGAAGACCAGTAGGCAGCAATACAAGGGAGAGCACGGAGAGGTGCACCGCTAATTTCCCAACTACTCCAGTCTTGCCGAGACAGAGCCAGGCATATATATTTCAGGTAGATGGTGCAACAAACTGGCACTCCGCTAATTCAGCCTGTGGAGGAGCATTGTACAACCATCAGCAGCAATGGATACTTGACTTCTCGATTAAAATTGGATTATGTCCACTATTTATGGCGGAACTCTGGGGTATCTATTACAGACTGAACTTAGCCATCGAGAAGACGAAGTATCCAATTCAAATACAGGCGACTCCACACAAGACATCGATCTGATAGCTGGGCATGGCCATCACCTGCACTATGACTCACTGGTGACAAAAATTCGAGAGTGAATGCTGACCTGCATCACAAGCATGCAACACATTAGCCATGAGGACAACCGAATAGTGGATTTTCTCGTAAAGAAGGGGGATTGCAAACATGAATTTCAACAGGGCTCTCTTCAATTTGAACCCCTTACAAGAATTAGACTCAGAAGCAGACATACTTAGCTAAAGCAGATCAACCCGAATGCAAGCTGAGCTTCTGATGACTCCAATGCCGATACCCAGACATGAGCTTCCAGCTATCTCGACCGTCCTACGCCCAAGGGAGGTACAGAGGGGTGACTCTCCAAGGATGTACGCGATGGCAGTGGACAACCATCGTGAAGGCGACGGGCCGGTGGATCATCGCTGCTTTCTGGCAAACTCTTTGAGAAGTCTCTCGATTGGGATTCAGACTCAAAGTTCATTATGAAATCAGACTCGACCCAAATGGAAATATTGTCGCCGATAGGATGACATGATTCTTCCCACCATAGTAAAAATCAAAGAAATTGTACGCCTTTTGGCTTCCAATGTATTTAATAAAAAGATTTAGACACAATGGTGTTCATAGTACAAAAGCTTTGAAATATTTCGGTCCCCTTAAAACTATAAATAGTAAACACATATAGAACAACTCTCCATCGTTCGGAGATGCAAAATACTTTTTTCATATCTTGAACCCCTACTTTCTCGGATCCCATATGTTTTTAGCCTATACAAAATATTTTGAAAATTCCTGATAAGTATGCTGGATTGCATCAATATTAGAAGAATACTACGAAAAAAATTCAAGAAATGTGGATGTTTTTTCCTCTGTTGCATATGCAACTATTCATTGGATGATGTTGCACCGAAGATGGCACGGTGCATACCCAACAGATGCAATCTAATTGTGTAACTTTTGTTAGTTCTTCATGCATACGATGGTCACATATCTGCCAAACTACTTGGAATGGCTAAATATAGCGTGAATTAAGAAACAATTTAATTTTGTCGCCTGTTCCAAAAACCATAGTTGCACGGACATGTTCCTAGTAGATATATTTGTATAAATACTTAACACATTTGATTCCAGTATATACCTCAACAATTATATGATAGTTGAAGCCCTTTGACACGTAAGAATTATAAGTTACCACATACCTATTTTCGATATCATGGTGCCTGTAAACATACTTTTGGTCGTCGTACTTGGGACAATAATTATGATAGTCCTCTCTGTTCAGATTATATTTCATGCCTGATAATTGAAATATGCTTCAAAATTCTCTTGTAATATATTTTTGGAAACAGTCATATATTTTACTTTCGGCGATCAAAAGGGACAAGTTAGCTTTGGTTAAGAGTATTGTAAAACATATATAAATTAGAATTTTAATTTTTGACGATGAAGCCGCTAAAACAAATATCATTGACTGAATCTGAAATTATCTCGATACGAGAATTACTGAACCGATAACGAATTTTACCTTTTTCAATTGAAAGTAATAGAAAAAATACACGTCGTGGTCAAAAAATTATTTGTATTCGGTATTATTCTTATTTGCCCCCTTCATACATAGATATATCAATAGGAAAAATCTATTGTGTATTGTGCATATTAAGTGTACAATTTTTAAATTTTTGGTTTATATCACCCTCACCATTGGAATTGAACAAGACGATGGAAAATCTATACACGGGAGACTAAAAAATTTATTGTCTGTTAGGCTACTTAGTGGGTGTTTGCAAATTCCACACAAAAGTAACTTTTGACTTTTGGCGGTTGAAAAGTCAGTTCGGAGTGTTTGCAAATTTTTCTTTTACTGTTTGGCTTTTGCGGTGGAGAAGAAAAAAAATCCTAAAAGTCAAAAGCATATCTGAGGTTGCTTTTGGAGTGTTTTTTGTGGTAGCATTTTTGTAAATACTTAAAATATTAAATTTAAGACATCTTTACCCTCTTAAAAAATTCAATATTCTCAAACTATAAAAATTTGTCTCTCTCTAAAAAAGCTCTCGACTCTCTGTTTCAACTCCGGCGAACAAATCCCTGTTTACAATCGCTTTTTAATCCACCGATTACAAAGCCCCACCCTCAGTTTCCAATGGAGGACCCCTTTTCTTCTCTAGGGGATGAGGGCCCTAACAAGAAAGTGAAGAACAGAGGCCCCTCCGACTCTGCTTTCACTTTTGGGTTACCGGCATCTACAAACACGCTGTCTTACAAGGCTATTTTCTCAAAGGACCAAATACTTCCCCGCACTGAAATCTGTATTGAAGAAGAGGATGTGGTCCATATTCATGACGGCGTCCGACCGACAATCACTTTCGGGGCTCGTGTTCATAAACAAATTGCCAAGAACATGAACAACTCTCTCATCATCCGACCACTAGGAAACCATATTGGCTACCAATCTCTTAAGAACAAGCTACAATTGGTCCAACACCCGAAAGGGGAGCTAAAATTAGTGGACATGGCCGATGGATTCTACCTGGTTCGTTTTGCCTGTGAGGAGGATTTCAAGAAAGCACTGTATGAGGGTCCTCACATAATGGGAAATCGACCTCT
The DNA here is from genome assembly GCA_025802335.1 of Pinguicula primuliflora. NCBI lineage: Eukaryota > Viridiplantae > Streptophyta > Magnoliopsida > Lamiales > Lentibulariaceae > Pinguicula > Pinguicula primuliflora. Next base: position 3,994 of record JAOYMZ010031996.1, on the reverse strand, counting down.
ACTGATTTTCCCCTGGCAACTGGAATTCAACACCAAAGATGATCGCGTAGAACTAGTGGCCGTGTGGATCAGGATACCGGGGCGTCCTCCGTAATACTTCTACACTGACCTTCTCAATGAAATTTCCAAACCGGTGGGGGCATGACTAAAAGTGGATCCTCATACCCTTGACGAAGATCGGGCACTATTTGCATGGGTAGCTTTGAGATTAGACCTTCGCAGCCCGCTCATCCTCTCGGTTATGGTCGATGGTACAATCTACCCTGTAACTTACAAAGATCTTTATGAGATATGCTTCACATGCGTTCGATATGGCCATCTGTTCGATGCCTGCCCATATACTGCAGAAAATACGACGGCCAAGGCCTCGGAGCTTACGCTGATGTCCAGCAAGAATGGCACTGAAACTCCACTCGAAATGGAACTCCGTCAATGGTCCTGTGCAGAAAAGTCCAACACAGTATGCTCGGTGGGGTCCCCATCGGGTGTAACACACCCACTCACACAACTTCAGCAGGACGTGTCAGGCTCACGTGTAAAACAAATCACCACTGTGCAGAATACTTTGGCTGGATCAAGGCCCGCACAGCACTGGTACTCCCCTGAAATCCAGGACATAACAAAGCCTGGGCCCCTGTTAACTGTAGAGAAACGAGGCTGCCAACCAGGTAAGGAGCCTCCTTCTTCTTTTATCTCTAACCCAACATCTTCCTCTCTTTCTCATGGCAAGTTTAGTGTGCTGGCAAACAAAACACCAGATATCGAGTCCAGGCCCAATAAGGCCCGTGAAGGAACAGTGGGCAAACAATTCTATGCAGTCTAGCCCAAACCAGTATACATGCCCAGAGAGCCCAAAGGTAAAGGAAAAAGGAAATTGACCAGTAATAAAGGCCCGTCCAAAGCCTTTGCCAAAAGTTCGATGAATCCACAAGAGTCAGTGGCTAATTCAAACCCACCGTCAAAGGTGAGAACATCACTAAAATCATTACTGAGACCACCTCACCGGCACTTCCCAACAAAAATCCAGGAACCACCTCTGCCAGTGTCTCCCCCTCTGCTCCTGCACATCTTCCCCCTAAAACACCGGACCACATTGTAGTACATGTACAACACCCTTTAATTGATGCGGGTAAATGTACCGGGGATGTAAAGAAGACGCAGGACATGAATAAACTCAGGGACTGACAAACAAAGCCACGAAATATATGTGGCTTCGTTGTGGGAAGGAAAACCATATACAAGGGTCCCCCACCTGCCTCAGAATCGGCGATGGACATTTTTATTATAGAGGATGCAATTATCGAAGCAAACTTGGATGAGGACGAGCATATGTTGTCTTTGGATGACTAGGATCCTCCCTCTCTTTCCCAATAACATCCTCCTTTGAACACCCTCCCAATTGTTTTTAATGGATTTACGATTATTAACTTGGAATGCACATGGCATAAAAAATGATAAAACAATTTCTGTTCTTCATACATTGATCCAACAGAACAAGCCCGACATAGTCTCAATTCTGGAGCCTAGGGTCAGCAGGGTGGATACAACTCATGTCATACGAAGTATAGGTAGTGGATGCACAAAATCCTTCAGGGTGGATGCCTAGGGCTTCTCCGGAGGCATCTAGATTGTATGGAAGGAGCACATCTCAGTCCAAATTATTTCATATGACTGGCAGACAATCCACCTTTTGGCATCTCTAGCAATCCCACTCCCCATTGTTATAACTATAGTATATGGTTCTCCTAGCCTGCAAATTCGCAAGAATTTGTGGTCTCGATTGTCTCTTATTGCAGATTCTGTCCGGTTGTCATGGATGGTATTTGGATATTTCAACTCTTTCCTCTCGGTAGTTGACAAGCAAGGGGGATGACCTTCGACAGGGAGTGCAGCTTTCCGGGACTTCCTAGCATCGGCATGTTTATCCCCCATTGGTTACACTGGATCTAGATTTACCTGGAGGCATGGGAGGGTGTACAAGCATATTGACTGGGCTTTATCCAATGCTGATCTAGCCCAGCATTGCCCAGCTCTTCAAGTGCAGCACTTGGCCAGGGTGGCGTCGGACCATTCACCGTTATTGGTGATGCTTAACACCTCATTTGTCGGCCCCAGAAATAACACCTTCTTCAGGTTCCTCAATGTGTGGTCTCACCATCATGCCTGGTACTTTTGGTTATGCTCACACTGGGCAGCTGATGTACCCCTATGTCAAGCTCTTGAAGATCTTATGGAGTACCTTTAGAACTTGAAATATGATGTGTTTGGAGATGTCTTTCGGAAAAAACGGATATTGGCAAACCGCCTAGGAGGAATCCAGAGAGCCCTAGCAATGGTAGAGTCACCATACCTCCACACTTTGGAACTTCAGCTAAGGGAGGAATACGAAGTGGTCCTAACGGAGGAAGAGCTACTGAAGAAACAGAACGGACGATCTAGCTGGCTCACCTTGGGTAATAAGAACACGAGACACTTTCACTTCAAAGGGAGGAAAAAATATTGTAAAAGATAGGAATTTTCAGTTGAGGTCTGGAGAGTGGAGCACAGACAAGCACATCTTGCTTGAGGCAGCCACCACCCTATATAGCGCGATCTTTAGTGTGCAGGGGGCAGACAGGACAGTGGACACGATCTCTTACGGCACAATGAGCTTTTTCCTGGCACTTACACAGGCCCAACGGGTGTGCTTATCCAGAGAAGTGAACCTAGTCGAGGCTAAAGCCACACTCTTTGAAATGGACCCGAATAAAGCCCCTGGGCCGGATGGGTTTACAGTAAGATTCTACCAAGAAAACTGGGACATACTCGCCCCTACTTTTGTAAAATTTGTTTCGCAGGTTTTCGAGTCAAGAAGGGTCTCATGTGTAGCCAACAAGGCGATGATATCTCTTATACCAAATCTGACCAAACCCGTGAGTTTTGATCATCTGCACCCCATAAGTCTGATAAACATTTATGCCAAAGTCATCATGAAGATCATGGCCAATCGTTTAAAGCTAGTAATGCCAAGCCATATCCCTGAGACCCAGTCCAGCTTCGTGTAAGGACGAAACATCACAGAGAACATCCTTGCAGCCCAAGAGGCTATATATTCTATGAGGATGACTAAAGGAGAACGATGTTAAATGGCGATTAAGGTGGAACTAACTAAAGCCTTCGACCGAGTGCGCTGGGGATACATCCTGGACTCCTTGAACGATGCTGAGATACCTTCCATACTTACTCCGACCATCATGTCTTCACTAGTCACCAGTAGCACCCAAGTTTTGTGGATGACATCAGGGGTTAGGTCTTCTATCCATCTCGTGGTGTGCGTCAGGGTGTTCCTATTTCCCTGTACCTCTTTATAATCTGTATGGCAAGATTATCCCATGCCATCAACCAAAAAGTCAGGCTGGGAAACTGGAAACCTCTAAGGTTTGGGGGAGGAGGGTTACAACTTTCACACCTATTTTTCGCGGATGATCTCATTCTTTTCATGGAATGTGATCTTGACCAGGCTCGGATCCTACAGACAGTTATGAACAATTTCTCTATTACTTCTAGACAGACAATCAACACGAAAAAGTCGGTATTCTGGACGTCAAGAAATGTCATAAGCCCTCTCCCTGAGAAAATAGAAGGCATACTAGGGATTCAGAAAGTGGAGGACCTGGGAATTTACCTTGGCATCCTGCTAATACATGGAAGGGTGTCCACGCATGATGAAGATTTTTCGTAGTAAGATGGGACGTGCGAAAGCCGTAGGGATGGATAACATATCGATTGAAGTGTGGAAATGCTTAGGAAACATAAGAATTAAGTGGCTCACGACTCTTTTTAATATTATCCTGGCGACAGGAAAGATGCCAGAGAAGTGACGGAGTAGTGTAGTAGTTCCACTCTATAAGAACAAAGGGGATGTGCAACAATGTGGTAATTACCGAGGTATTAAACTCTTAAGTCACACTATGAAACTTTGGGAGAGAGTTATTGAACTTAGGCTACGGGAAGA
>JAOYMZ010031985.1:0-16472 GCA_025802335.1 Pinguicula primuliflora | reverse complement strand
ATTGGTGCCTACATTATGGTCGATTCCCTGAGGTGCTGGAAGGATATTGTGATGCGAACTGGGTTGTTGAAAATTATGAGGTGAGCTCTACTAGTGGATACGTGTTCACCCTTGGTGGAGGTGTCGTATCTTGAAAGTCTGCAAAGCAAACTTGTATCGCTCGTTCCAGCATGGAGTCGGAACTTTTCGCACTTGAGTTGTCTGGACAGAAAGCAGAGTGGTTGAGGACTCTACTGGCTGTTCTGCCAATGTGGAGGGACAAGATATCTCTTGTGTCTATTCATTGTGATTTACAGGCAGCCATTGGTGTTGCTAAGAACATTGTCTACAATGGAAAGAAGAGACATATTCGACTTCGGCATGGAGTGATCAAGCAACTTCAGAAGAATGGAGTGATCGCTCTGGACTTTGTGAGATCCGAGAAGAACCTGGCAGATCCTCTCACAAAGGGGTTGTCAAGAGTGGTAGTTCTTGACTCAGCTAAAGGAATAGGATTGAAGCCTGCGGGCTAGAAACTTTTATTTATGTTAGAATAGATTGTTTTGTTGAGATTTTCCTAATTCTTTTTTTGTATTGATTTATGCTTTATGTGTGATTCCATTTTGTTCCATATATGGATTATTACATTGTGATGTATTGAGTTTGGAATTCATAGCATTTATCTTTATTGATTGTTGACAGATTCATAGCTCATGCGTGAGTAGTCTCATTGAGTGGAACTTGATGAATCTATGGATGAGGATGAACAGTCACTGTGGTGACATGTTCACTATGTGAGTCCTATCGGAAAATAAGGGTAGAGAACTGTGGTTCTCCTTATTTGTGGGGGTAGTCGGTAGAGGACTATTGATGATTGACATGCGTGGATGGTCTGACCATCTTGCCGAGTGAATTGGGAGCTGGTAGAGAATGGGTATAGTTGGCCCTCCCATGCGTGGGATAAAGGGACATGGGCTATATTTTCATTCTCCCCAATTGAGGAGCAGAAGATGGATATAGACAAGCACTGATTCGAACCTAGCCAATGGATGTGAGAGAGTAGAGAAATATGTAGCTGGCTCTCCCATTCATGAGGCAGAGAAACATGTGCTACATTAGCATTTCTCCTCACTTGAGAGGCAGAGGTTTCGGATGCCTATGGAAAGTTTCTGTTTTGCCGAGAAAGTGGAGAGAGTAGAGAATCTACTGGTTGACTCTCCCCGTGCATGAGAGTAGAGAGTCATGGGCTACAAGAGGATTCTCGCCACTAAGGGGTAGAGAACAGAAACAGACGGCTCTCTCCATGCGTGGGGGTACAGGGCCATAAGATGGGTAGTAAAGGATCATATGTAGTTGACTTTTCTCTGTGGGACTTTGCGGAGATTGAAAGTAATGGTGCTACAATAGCTATCTCTTCCCTGCGTGGATTAGGAGTATTGGGCTACTTAAGGATCCTACCCATCTGTGGGGGGCAGAGGACCATGTGGTGTGACGGAGGATGAGCTCTAGGCTCTTAATGACTTCCTCCCAAATGTGGAGGCGTGTGGGTCACCTTAGTGATTGTGAAGGTTGGCCACTTTCAATTAAAGATGTAGTCAATTTTTGTAGAGCATTTACAAAACGAAGGGCATGCGCATGGGCCTGGTAAATAAATGCGCAAGTGATAGTATCACGGAGTTTGTACACCTCGAGTTGTATACGTGATGTGGGGATAGTGACCCGAGCCCAAATGAGTTCAAGTTTTAGTTCACTCATGAGTTCAAGAGTTCAAGACTTAATTCACTCATGAGTTCAAGAGTTCAAGACTTAGTTCACTCACTCACCGGGCTAGTGTTGTATTCTCAATTCACAACTTCTCAATCTAAATCGAAAGATATTGACATTTGAGTGTATGTCTCTTCCTTTGCTCAAATGGAATACCTTTTCAAGTCATTTGTCGGGTACTGTTGGAGAAATGCCTTGTAAAGGCATGTGAGGAAGAAGGAAAAAAGCCTTTGTCCCATACCGGTTTGGGAAAGGAAAAATGAAGGGTTTATATACATTTCCCTTCAAGTGGGTTATGTAGTGTTTGTGAGGAGATGGACTCTGCCCACACGCGCGTGCGCCGCCGCCGTCGCCATCCGTCCAGCCCGATCTGGTCTGGTCGGACGAGCTGGGCCGATGCTCTCCTCCGAGATCCATCATTTGTTTTGGCCCATAAAATATTAATCTATTTTGATTCTTATTTTTTGTGGGCAATTCCCTTCTTGAGAGAAAGATAAATATATTATGGATAACTATTGAAAATGCATTTGCGAACGTGATAGACTCGTATCGAACATGAGAGACCACGATGAGTTTGAGTTATAGTGGGATACAAACTCTTCAAATCCTATCTATAAATATGGTCTCATATTGAGTTCGAAAATAGACTTGTAATCAGCAATCCACATATATTTTCTCTTGTCTCTCGAGTTCTCTTAGAGCAAGGGTTCAAGGGTGTCTTTCTCCAACCTTGATCGTGAAATGCTTGCATGAAGGAGGTGGCTGTGGTAACCTTTGGGAGCGACCGACATATTGACCATTAGCACCATGGTTGTCGAAATCGCTTTTAAGGAAGTCTGCGTATCCAGGACATAGCTTGAAATAGGAAAATCGATAAGTTCTCATGTTCGATAACTTGCTCTATTTTACCAATAGGAATAATTTATTGCCTCCGAAAGTATGTGTGTTTACCTTGAGATTGCTACATTCTCGATTGCCAACCAAGTAGAATCTGGCCCAAAGAGGAATAGCTCTTGATACACCACTTTGCTCATTCTACAACCAAGTTTAACACTGTGTAATAGCAACACAATTATGGAGTTGTATATATAATTGGCTGCAGTTCAGACAAAATGCACAAAGTATCAGGGTTATATGGCACACATAATTTTGCCCTGGAGACTGACGTGCTGGAACACAATTTGGCAGTAGGTAAATTGGAACCTATGGAAATATAGAAATGCAAGAATCTTTCAGCAAAAGTCGTTCAATCTTGAGGAAGTTTCAGATGACATAAAAATCATACTTTGGCTGAATCTAAAAAGCAAAAACTTACTCCATTTGCATGTTGGCTTCTCGGACTGGCCTCGAGAGCCTGGATTATGCCTGCAGCAGGGGAGCAGAAGCTGATGAGATTTCTATGTTCTGTTAAGGAGGTCAAGAAATCGTAATCAAGCAAGATTGGATTGGATCTCTACAGTTGTAAAGTAGATATACATGAAAAAGATTATGTAGATATATATGGTTGAGAAATCAATACCATCTAGGACTCTATCACCTAGTCTATATAAGGTTGTAACATTGTATATGCAAAGTAAGAAAATACCAAGGATTTTCTCCATTCTTCCGTGTTCTTCTTGTTCCTTTCATGGTATCGGAGCCTCTGTTGCTCACACAAGTCAGATCCAATTCAGTTTTGAATCGAGTGTGAGATTCAAGAACATGTTCGCCTGGTACTCATCTGAAGTGTACATCATTCGAGTCTTCTTGTTAACAGGAATTCTGCTGAATTCTAGTGTTGTGCGACTCTAATCAAAGTATCCCTGATTGGAGTCCATATTCCTAAACCACAGCAACATATCAATAGTATCGTTCAAGAGCAGCGATGTCACAATCCAGTTTCTCCCATCTCCATCTTTCTCAAACAGTCTCTGTCAAACTTGACACAACAAATTCTCTCTCTTGGATGTCACAAATTGTACCTATACTGCGCAGTTACGACCTTATGCAAATTGCCGATGGTACTATCATTTTTCCGGCTCCTACACTCCCACAGGCCGACGAAGATCTACAGAAGGGTCTACCAGCTTCTGTTAATCCAGAATTTCTTGAGTGGAACCGCAAAGATCAGCTCGTGTTGGCTCTCATCAATGGCTTGTTATCTCCTGAAATTCTTCCAGAAACCTATGGACTTCTGAATGCCCACACCATTGGGACAAATTATCACGACGATTCTCTCCCAGAAATGCATCCAGGGTGCTGAACCTGAAGGACGTCTTCAGAATCTCAAACATGGACCTCAAAATTGCACTGCCTTTCTCAACTCTGCAAAACTGCTACAGGCTAAATTATCAGCTGCTGGACAAATTGTCACTGACGATGAACTGGTAGATTACATCGCTGGTAGACTTGCTCCGGCATTTCAGCTGTTTGTGCCGCATATTTCCTTTGCCTGGAGACTCGCCCCTCTCACGATAGAAGATTTCGAGGGTGAGCTGCTTACCTATGAAACTCTGGTTACAGATCCACCCAATAAAGAATGCAACATCGTCGCTCTTTGGTCGTCAAAGGATACAATCGAATTTACAGAACTGCGCTTGAATTCACCTGCAAATCGAGGGTTCTACAAAGGAAATCGCAGCCATTTCTCCAATGGCGGATGCTACGGAGGGCGTAATTTAGGGCGTGGATGGTACAATCTTGGATACTTTTCCTCGAATTCGCCCAGTTTCCATCGATATGATGCTTTCCCAGCCGCAGATATGTATTCCCGGTGACACAGCGATCTCCTGCACGAGGTGTATCAATCGGCACATTATGGAGATAGGTCTGGGGCTTTGACGAGTGGGACGAGATTTGGAGACAATTTTGGGCCGAGGCAGGATGCTCTTCGCAGCCCAAACTCAAGTGTTGGACAGCCCACGGAACAGTTTAACAAATCTTGACCTATTGCTCCGACCAGAGCCCGACACAGGCAACCCACTAGCAACCCAACAGTGGTCAACCCTTACATGCCAGATTTGCGGGAACACTAGTCACACGGCCCTGGACTGCTTTAATCGTATGGATTACTCTTTTCAAGGCCGACATCCACCTGCAGACCTTATGGCTATGGCGGCTCAGTCTAATGCGGCATTTCATAATGGATTATGGTTTGCTGACTCCGGGGCAAATAATCATATCACTAATGACTTGGCAAATCTTCCTGTGCAGGAACACTACTCCGGAGGGAATGAGGTGGCAGTAGGTAATGGCGAATCTTTAAAAATTCAGCACACTGGTTCATTAACATGTCAAACTCCATCTGGTTCACTTGTTCTATCGAATATTCTTCACTGTCCAAATGCCTTTGCCAAATTACTTTCGGTCTATAATTTCTGTTGGGATAATAATTGTATCTATATATTGACTAAATATGGTTATATGATGAAGGACAATAAAATGGGGAGGACGCTCCTGCAAGGACCTAGTGTCAATCGGCTGTATCTAGTGGACTTATCGAATGCTTCTACTCTTAAGCGTGCTTTGATGGGTATGGTTAGTGTGAAGGCGTCATTTAAACACTAGTATGAACGATTAGGTCGCTCTGCTGCCCCAACGGTTAGTCATTTGGTTTAGGATAATAAACTACCTATTTCTGGCTCTAGCTGCCTAGCATTTTACGAAGCATGTCAATTAGGTAAAAATAAACAATTGCCATTTTCTTCGTCTGCACGCTGTTCTAGTTTTCCATTAGATTTAATTCATTCTGATGTATGGACTTCTTCGGTTTCATCCAACACTGGTCTTCGATATTATGTCATATTTATTGATGATTTTTCGCAATTTTCATGGTTATATCCGCTTGTTCATAAATCTGACATTATTCAATGTTTCATTGACTTTAAAGCACTCGTTGAAAATCAGTTTTCTAGGAAGATCAAACAATTTCAAAGTGATGGTGGTGGTGAGTATGTGTCTAATACATTCAAATCCTTTTTAACCAAGCACGGAACAATGCATAGAATATCTTGCCCACACACATCACAGCAGAATGGAGTAGCAAAACGTAAAAATCGTCATTTAACAGACATGAGTCTATGTCTATTGTCTAGGGCACACTTGCCTTGTACTTATTGGCTTGATGCTATGTTTACAGCTAATTACATCATTAACCGATTGCCCACACCTTTACTTGCGTATGATGGCCCATTTTCGTTACTCTATGGTACCATTCCTAATATTCATTATTTAGAGTCTTTGGGTGTGCATGTTATCCCTTGCTTCGACCATATAACACGACAAAGTTTATGTATCGTAGTTAAAAATGTGTGTTCTTGGGATATAGTACTAAACATAAGGGATATAAATGCTATGAACCTACAACTAAACGTGTTTACATATCCCGTAATGTTATTTTTGATGAAGAGAGTTTTCTGGGTCTCCCTGCTCAACTCATGACACAGCTCCTGACAGAGCATCCGCACCTGTCACGTGGTCTTCCTCAGGTATCCATATTTGCCTATACATGCTGCACCCTTATCTTTGTCTTCTTCAGGTTCAGACCTTGTATCATCCATCAATCCTGCCGCAGCTGGTGGTATGCCGTTGAGTCTTGACCCACCTATTGTTGCGTTGCCACTGACGCGTGATACATGATTATCTTCCATTCCGGACATGCCATGTGGCTCCTTGGATAACAACACCACTCTAATCGAGCTTACTCCCGAGCCACCAGATGGTATGTCTTCGGGCCTTGACCCATTTGGTGATTCCGGATTAGGCCCGTGTCTAGGGCAGTCAAGTGATCCAGAGTTGCCATGTGACACCTTAGGAATGGCGGGATCTCAATCCGAGTCACCAGCCCCTTGTAGCGATATTATTCCACACAATTCATCTCGCCCTGTTACTCAAAGTCAAACTGGGTCTCTCAAACCTAAGTCTTTCTCTGATTTTTATATGTATTTTGCATCCAAGTATCCTGTGTGTGCTCTAACCAATGTGCAGATTTCTCGAGAATCTACCACTTACTTACAGGGGACACTCTCTCACTTGCAGAGCCCACTCTCTACCGGAGTATAGTTGGAGCTCTTCAGTATTGTACTCTCACTCGATCGGAGATTGACTTTCAAGTTGATTAGCTGTGTCAACATCTTCAGCAGCCTTACTCATGTCATTGGCAAGCAGCAAAATGCATGCTTTGGTACCTTAAGGGGTCTATCCACCATGGTCTGCTATTTACCAAATCAGACTCTCCTACTCTTCCACCATGGTCTGCTATTTACCAAATCAGAATACCATCTAGGACTCTATCACCTAGTCTATATAAGGTTGTAACATTGTATATGCAAAGTAAGAAAATACCAAAGATTTTCTCCATTATTCCGCGTTCTTCTTGTTCCTTTCATGTTCTTGGTGCATGTAATTGTAATGAAGTTGGAGAAGTTTATTGTATTCCAGTGAATAATCAATAGCAACGGACGAACAGGATAAGAATTGTGCAGGCTAGATACCAATGGGTTGAATTCTCTGCCGAAATTCATTGGTCGGTTAATTGTGCAGAGAATTGTTTGCAGACTCTGCCAACAGGACGATGCCTCTAGTTCTCTTATTTGGGCAATTGTTCGAAAAGTTCGATTTTAAAGAATCACGTGCAAGCTGCTTTGGATTTGGGCTTGGATGACTGAATTATATTGTAAGCCCAATAAGCTCGAAATGGGTGTATGGGCCAGATACCCAATACTGTACGTACATATAGAAAATCAATAAAATATTTTTACTTATAAAAAAATCTGGCGAAGTTAACGTTCGTGGAATCAGATGTCGCCATAATTATCAGCGAATCGTGCACTTCCATTTGATATGTGACTTGATAATGTTCCAATGTATCCATCATTTTATTATTTTGGCGAGTTTTTAGTTTTTTACGGGTTATTTATAATTTTTTCTCGCGCATCGTATGATGTTGGTTGAGCGGTGGTTGTAGCTTAAGCCAAGGGTCATATTCTAGTCAATTATGATGACATAAATAGGGGTGGCTATATTTATATACATTTGCAATTCCTGCTACTGTCGCCATCTACAACCGAAATTGGAAACACTTATATAAAGCCTATACACAAGAGGTAAAAAGTCATGCTTCGATGTGGTTCTGGTGACTCGTCATCCAAAATTTCTAAACTCTCTAGTTAAGGACTAAGTAACCCAAGGGAAAAAGATGCAACAAAATTTAAGACGACCAATGTGCTAAAATCACATCAAACCATGAGATTTTTGATCTCATGTATATTGACTTTCCATCGGTGTGACTAATTCCGACTGCATGCATTGACGATGCCTCGAACTATAATGATGTGCATAAATATATATAAAGTTATGTAACTATATAGATTTTCTGGACCTATATATATATATATACACGTTTATTTTACTATATAACAAGATTTCGTACATTTATAATTTTTTTTTTTTTTGATAAGTAGTACATTTATAATTATTCATTGTTGAAAAGGATTTTGTGCATGTTTTCAACGCAATTTATTGTTGTTTAATTGGAGTAGGAAATGATGATTTCCATTTTCAATCACTTGGCCCTGGCCGGTTGCTTTGCTGAGTCAGAAACCACCAACGTGGAACATTTTATTTGCATGATTGGATGGAGACGGACATGACTTTGGTGACATTTTAAAAAAATGTGGTATAAAATAAAGTCGTTTTGTATCCTAACGTGTTTATTTTTAAAATAAAATAATGTCGTTTTGTTTTGTGGTGTACGCCTTGCATTCATCTCTTAAAAAACTATAAACTAATTATCCCAAAAAAAAAATCTTTAAACTTTTTCCAAACCAGGGGCTCGCCTGTCTATAACAACTCCATCAAACATGACAATTCTGATTCTCAGCGGTGGAGCCAGAGTTTTGTAGGCCTGGCCTCCGTCATGTTAGGCATAACTTGGAAGCCGGTGATTGAAATTCTCACCGGATCCCTGGTTTCAAAGTCCCACATGGAGTCCCATAAATCAACAGCAGCAAAAAGTTTCGATCTTGTTGGTGTTGGACTGGGTATCGTGGTGGCACTTGACAAATCTGATGGCGGACGGAGTGAAATTCAGGCGAATCGGGTGCTTGTTAGCCGGAGTTTGAGACGATCCGTTCCCGTTCCCGTTCCCGTTGGTCAACCGAGAGATGATCGGAGGAGAGTTGTGGAACACAGGAGTTTGGATTATGATAGGAACAAAGTGTATGATTCTGAAGGAGGAGGCAGAAAGGGTGATGATAGGACACCTTTCAGAATACAGAGAAGACGGGCAAGTATCTTTCACATATCTCCGCCGCGATACAGCTCGGAGGACGCCGGAGTTCCGTCACCGGATTATCTAAACTCTTGCAATTTGTGCAGAAAGAATCTCCGTGGCAAAGATATATACATGTATAGGTAGGTATATATCGGAAACCCGTTACCCTTTTCAGTCCAATTTTGCATTTTGCTTGCTTTGATGTTTCATCTTTGACAGATCAGAAAAACAGAATTATAACTTGTAACCTTTTTCCAATTAGAAAAGTTCCATTGTTGGTTCATTAATTCTGTTCTGTGTGCGTGATGGTATTGGCTATGTTTTCTAATATTTTTTCGGACCTCAGGGGTGAGAAAGCATTCTGCAGCCCAGAGTGCCGATACCGGCAAATAGTGATGGACCAGCGCAAGGAGAAGTGTGGCTCCGGGGTATTCGGGTCGGTCGACATTTCGGGCTCACAGTATTCTGCGGGTCAGGCCTCCAACAACGGCATACTTGCGATTTAGTTCTAAGGATGTCATGTACTGGCAACAGCAAGGTCAATAATAGCAGTAGTAGTACCCCGAAAATATCAACAAAAAAAAAAATTGTACCACTAGGATGGGTTTAGTAGCATGGATTATATAAGATATAATAGGATGAGATTTAGTGAGATAGAAAAATACATACTCCGTTTAGTAGGCATGATTATTTAAAATTTTAAGAATTTAGGTTATAGCGTGATTTTAGAATATAGTAAATTATAAATTTCTAAAATTTTACATAATCCGACCGACTGAACGTATGATATATTTTGTCATCCTACTATATCATATCCTATTATATCCCACTAATCCCTCCTACTAAACCCACCCCTAGAGTTATGACTTATGCATATGGACTACAGTAGGACCAGATAGTGAGCGAGTACACAACACTTTTGTCGTGATTTTGGATGAAATTATCAAGCAATCAAATAAGAAAAATATGCACATATATTTACTTGGTTCAATAATTGCTTACATCGAAAAGCTTAATTTTTTAGTTGAGAAGGTTAGGATCAGATTAATAATATTAGGTATAGGACGATAATCTAACCATTCAAGTGTTGTGAATCAATAATCACGATTATCATTCTGTACCTTACATTATTAATCTGGTCTTAACAGTTTGTACTATAAAATTTCTCTGGTGACCAGTTCTCAATCGGCCCCAACGGGTTCCATAGTCTCAGATTCATCGTGGACCAAGAACCGAACATTTAATATATATGTCTTATTTTTTATTAATTTTTTTTAAAGGTTTGTGCCGTACCCTCAAAATCAATTCCTGGTTGTGGCTGCTGCGCATTGCTCCTCTGCTGCTGTCCAAGATATTTCTTTTTCCTGCCGGATTCTAGCTGGGAGTCCTAGCCAAAGGGGTCAATAAATAAAATCTCGTTTTGCTGAATTCCAAAATTACCAAACATACAAAAAAACATTTAGTTGGTAAATGAGAGAAATATCGTCGCTTCTCCCAAATATGGATTAGATCTGACTACGCGTTTTTGCTAGGACTTGAATTCAAGACCTCTTAATGGAAGTTAACCTAATTGCACAAAGCTGTCTTGGTTTGCATAATTAATTACAAAGATAAACAAACTATGTAATGGGGATGTACGATAAAGCAGCGTAGTCCAAACCTGCTTCTGTCCATGTCGCATAGATCATATGTATCTGGGAAGACAAATGAATCAATGATACATACATCTTCCAAACTGTGCTGCTCATTTGGCAAATTAGCATACAAAAAAATCAAACGCCCAAAAGATTCGTTGTGTAGGTTGCCAATTTCAAATATCGTAATCTATATCTGAACTATTCTGAGAGCTTGATCGCCAGACCAACTCCCCATGCTCATCATAAAGATCAAGGTTCTCACATGGAGCAGGAAAAATAGTCCCTATAACACGACCTTCAACGAAAGCACACTGGAATATGTGTTTCTTTTTGTTGGTTACTCCCACAGATAGGTCCTTGAAGGTGACATTTCTTACAGGAATTTCTGCGCTGCCTTGAATGCGAACGGGCACACGGACTCCTTCGCCATGTATGGAAGTGTAACTTATTCTCTCAAGTGTTGGGAATGCATTTGGATCGAAGGCCCCATCCGGGTGCTCGTTGTAATCGGTCTTGATGACGATCCCCACGCGAACATTGTCCAGTGTAACATTTTTGTAGGTAACATCCCGAACATAGCCTCCTCGTCCAGGAGCCGTTTTGATGCGGATACCACGCCTGGAGTTCCATATGTGAATATTCTCTACTGTGATATTAGATACACCACCAGACATTTCGCTGCCTATTGATATGCCCGCACTGTGATTCAGGTATCAGAAAATAAGCACATCAGGGCAGCAAGTTGTCTTTTACAGATGATCATCCCACAAGATTTTTTTTTTGGGTGGTACCGAGATTCTAACCCTTGGCCTCATACACCCACACTTACACACTCATACCACTAGGCCAAGGTCATCTCGGTCATCAGACAAGAATCGATATTGAACAAGTTGGACATGTTCCCAGAAAATTAAATAATCACAGTGCATTAATGTTCATACAAAAACTATGCAGTATAAGGAATCTCACCTTACGTTGGAGCGAATAATGAGATTCCGGATAAGTATATTCCTGGATGGTTTTCCATATAAGATACCATATTGATCCCACCCACTTTTTATTGCAACTCCATCATCTCCAACACTTATGTAACAGTCTTCAATCACCATATCTTCACATGAATCTGTTGAAATGACATCAACCAGGCATCTTAAGATGATTCAAAAACAATTATTTCACACAAAAGTAAATTTTATTACATTATTTAGAAACACAACGAAGCTTCACATTAGTGAATTGTGAAATTAAATTTATGACAATAACATCCAAGATGTGGGAATAAATTTAGATAAAGTTTCCAGCAAATTGCATAGATCACATTCATCAAGTTCAATGGGCTGAAGATAAGGATGCAATCCAACCCAAAATAGCACATCCAATCACCCCAATATACGGAAGGGAGAAAGAAGAGACCTACCAGGATCTATGCCATCAGTATTTGGGGCACGGTAAACTGGTGCAAGGATAGTAACATTTTTTATGGTCACATTCTTGCAGTCATATGGATGCAGAGTCCAAAAGGGAGAATCGCGTAACGTTATGTTCGATATCAATATGTCCATAGACCACATAATCTGCACAAGCGGTCCTCTTGTGTGGTTGAGCTGCTTCTGTCGAAACTTTACCCACCAAGTTGCACCCTGCCCATTGATTGTACCATTATGTCCTGTATTCCGATCGACAAACATTAGCAACATATATTCTTTCAACAACCAGAAACGCTACAGAAACTAATTTTTAGCAAAGATCATTGTTTATTTATTTTGTGGGGGAAAACCCTAAACCTAAGATCCCTAGTTATCTTGATTATTCATGAATGTGAAGCATAAGCTAAGATCAATAATGACAACAGACTGCTTTAGCCCAACTGCCTCCAGCAAGTCAACTGTTTCATACGTGGCAAAGCTACCATCATAATTTAACACACCGACAAAAAGCCTATACACCTCATACCAAACACACCATATTCCAACATGGATACGGGCGACATCTTCATCGATAATTTCTTCATATAATATACAAATATATAAGGGACATGGCCATGATTTTGACACCCATTTTCAATTATGCCTATTGTAAGTGTCCGCAGCCAAAATTGGAAAGATTATACACAAGAGTTAAAGTCTGATGTTCCAGCAGAGTTCTAACATCTAAACCTTAAATGTAGATTATATAACCAAGAGAAAAATATAATGAAATTACGGACGATGAAGTTGCCAAAACCATGTCAAAGCATAAGATATTGGTCTCTTGTGTATGTTTTTTTTCCATTGGTGGGACTAATTCTTGCAACAGATGATGAGAATAATTGGGGTTAAAAACAGGGTCCAAAATCATGAACTCAATATTTAACTAACTTAAACTTAAATAATTAACAAACGAAAAGAAAAAACTTCAACGGATTGGCCTAGTGATTGAGTACTTACACTTACAACTCTAAAGAGTGGTTCACGATTCGATTCCCGATTAAGTGAAAAAAATTCCTCGGGGGTTACACTGTATGGATTTTATCAATTAGTGAGGCCTAAAAAAAATTTATGCACACTATGATTATCAAAAAAAGAAAAGAAAAGAAAAATATAAAAAATGAAGTGGCCTAAGCCATTACTAGACTGATCTTATCGTGCTATGGGTAGATAATATTGCCGCATTGAAGGGTTTACATATGCAGATTAGGCAGGTAAGAAAAGAGACTAGATATCAACATTCGAAACCCCCATTGGGGTTCCGTACCACTTAACGTCCAGCACGTGAAGTAATGGGTACCATAGATCTCAGCACACAATGGGCGTCGTTGATATTAGCACAAGTATACGCAAATGGACCATAGAAAGTTAGCATGTTCTGTATCTAAGCATTACAGGTTTCAAACCTCTTGAAATATTCATACCCATAGAAGACCAAAGATACTCATTATCACAGGAAGGCAGTAAATCTTTTTCCAATCATCACAAAAAAAATAGAAGTCATCAAATTGCTAACCAGTAATTACGACATCTTTCAGATATTGCCCATGGATTAGACTTCCATATCGTGCTCCGGCATGCTCTCTCCCATATCCATAAGAGGGCAATGGAGGCATGAGCGGCCAATATTTTTCATCCTACATACAAGGTGCACCAACCGCATGAACGGCAAAAAGGATGGAATAATGTGTGAACTTGCGTGCTCAAGCGATGAAAAAATGGATAAGAAAATATATATGTTAAAAAGTGTAGCAATATAGAAGACGGTAATAGCTCTTGAAGAAGATAGATAAGAAAATATACGCCACCATTCCAAGCTATTTAGATATTTCATTTAGAAAAATGAGAATGTCAACTTACATACAGTTCTGAAAATGTTTTAGCCAAAACTACATGTCTTACAGAATTCAAGAAGGAATTCCGTTTCCAAGATTAAGCCGTCAATCTAGTGGATTATGGAACAGATGCAGAGTTAATAATTAAGAGAAAGATTATACTCGCAAGTCGTAGCCCACTAGCAGAGGTAGAATACATAATTATCGTCTAATAAAAGTTCAATTGGTCAACCCACCCAGTATACTGGTACACTACAACAATCATCATTGAAATTGCAGAGTTGACCGCCAAAGGAATACAGTAATTGCATATATCACTGAAATGTGCTTGATTTTAAAATTTTAGCCATACAATAGGTGCAAATAACCATAACTAAATTACCTCGACCCCTAGAATAACTGCACCCTCCGCGAGGAAGAGAGTCATATGGCTAGTGAGATTGAACGGCGCTGTAAGCCAATAACCAGAGGGCACATTGAGCTGCCCCCCACCTTTATTGCCAAGCACGGAAATTGCCTTCTCAAATGCTACCGTATTGAGTGTAACACCATCACCCACACCTCCATAATCAGTCAAGTTAAGCACCAAAGGTCGTAGCTTCGGTATTGGCCTCATTGGAAAAGACCGCGGCAAAACAAAATACCCACCAATGGTGGCTTCCCGCTGCCAATAAAAGATAGTAAAGATAAAAGCCAAACACAGAGCAGTTAAGAAACTCTTATGGGTAAAGAAGAATGTGGAAAGGCTCCAATTCCGGAGGCTATAGTGACTAGTGGAGGAGTGAGGGGGGCACCATCTTTGCCATCCACATAACAGGCTCATTGTTGACGTCAATGCTTCCAACATCAGATCAAGATAGATTTTGTCACACCGGGGGTGGTGCTATTTTATTTAGGGATTGAAGGATTTGGGTGGGGTTCTGCAGCATATGAGTAATGTTATCAGGAAACAAAGCTTCGAGTTAAATCAGATTCTTGATTGGATTTGAATTAGGAGAGGAGGTGGAAGGTGGCAATCAATAAGAAAGAAACGGATATGAATTAGGAGAGGAGGTGGAAAGTAGTGATCAAACAGGAAAACAGTGTGCCAGATTTTTGCTGGAAGGTAGATATGGTGGAACAGTTTGCAAAGGAAGTAAGATTCTAACTCCTGTTGCCACCTGGATCTCAAGAAATCAGTTTCTTGAAAGAACTAAGGATCTTAACATCAGCTGCCTTAGTGATCCCCACATGCCGCTGACTGCATCACAAGGACATGAAAACTAAGTATTAGAAAACATTCAAAAATATGGACATTTTACCTCTGAAAGAAGAAACGAATATCAATCATATACATCAGCATTTCATCAGTTCAATTTAGCAAGAACTCACTGTTGCTTTATCCGCCTCTTATTGCACAAGCACCTAGAAAGTAGGCTAACATTGAGTTTACATTGATTATAACCAAACAAGTAGAACGAAACACCAGATATTTGTGAATAAACCCAAACTGACACAGAACTGGATATACAAGAAGTGATAATTGACATCGAATTATACAATGAATACACGAGAAATAATATGATAAGCTTTTCTGTAGATTGTATACAAATTTTTTAAATAACTGAAACCTATCTCATACCAATAAAAAGAGTTGATGCTTGATTTAAGAAAGCAGAACATTGGAAGATGAAGAGACGTAGACAAATCTAGCATATTTCCTCGGGGAAAACAAGAGATTATAAAAGTAATATATTTTTAAGGTGGTATTCTACAAGTCGTGACTCGTTTGCGTCCAGTAACATTTCTCGAGTTACAACGTGAAATTATAAAAGACTTACAATCAGACCTGTTTTCTAACGAGCAGCCTTCAAAAGGACAGTACTATAACTTCTCAAGGAGAAATTCAGTAACTTGTGCGTGGATATTCCAGCATAGCTGCATTGTCTCAATGCATAAATATAGAAACGAAAAATGTAATAAAAGCGAAAGCAAATTCAACAAAGTTATGAGCTGAATGGAGTAATGTCGCGATCTCGGACTGAGACGAGTAGCCGAATGTTGGGACTCTTTCTAGGAGAGACCAAAATCCTTCTGATAACTAAGCTAGGGTAACTAAGAAGAGAAACTTCATTCATCATTGGATAATAATGTTTCAGGAGTACATGCCATATATATAGGCAAAGTTACACAGCAATACAAAGGGAAACTATTTAAATAACATATATAATAGATCCGTGACCAATTCCAGATTTTCAAAACGACAATCATTAACAACTCTTGACTTATCCACATGAAAAAAACATGACTAAGCGTGCAAGAAAGGAACTGGCCAAGGGTACAAAAATTTGGACATTCACAAGGAACTCACACACTGCACCATATCCAGGAGCATAGTGATCAAAATCCTACGATTTACGATTCGAATCCTACGATTCGATTCAATTCTAAGGCTAAGCGATCCAAATCTTAGATATGAATCTTTTATGCCCATCAGTTGTCTGAATCTTACGATTCAGGTACGATTTGGGATTTAAATCTTACGATTCACGATTCAAAC
>JAOYMZ010031984.1:0-32806 GCA_025802335.1 Pinguicula primuliflora | reverse complement strand
AGCTTATACATTGAATTGCATATGTTCAAGTTTTGGTGATATTCCGACGAAGTTATCACCGTTTAACGGAGGGTTATGAATCCCCTTGGGTTAAGTAGTCCTAAATTTCGTCGCCGGAAACCAGACCAAAGCATGAGGATTTTCATTTAGAATGTATAAGCTTTCCAATGGTGCGACCAATTTCAAAAACGGATAATGCTATGAAAAGTTGAGTACGAACTGAGCACGCAAGGATTGAGCATACGAAGTTTACCATTTATTTTAGAATTATAGTGTTGATAATTTACCTAATTTATTTAATGGTTGTTATTGTATTTGCAATTTGAGTCCACTGGATACACTTACCTGTAGATGTTTATGGTCAATGATATTGATTGACGCTTGTGGTATCCAATTTTTCATATGAAAAACGTCGAGTTCGTTCACGCAAGGCGACTGTAGCATTAGTCTGGACACATTCAATCGATACTTGAGCCATGGGACAGGGTGGGTGAGACACTTGCGCATGCGACATATTGTGTGAGGCATGTCAGGGGATGATGTGATCTAGATAGACGATATCGACATATGTGAACAGGTCGCATTCGTCACGTTACTGGGAATTCGACTTTAGCGGATGTGATTGGCAGATTAGAGCCAGCCTATGCGAGATGTTTTACACGGAATAAATGGCCATCAAAAGTACCGTGTATCCATTGTCGCAGAGTGGTGTACCATACAATTAATTTTAATTCAGCACTATTATGGTAAATTAATTTACCTTTATTCATTCAAATAAAATTATTTTATTTTGGATATTAACACATATATTTACTAAAGCTTCAGAATGCAGAGACGATTTGAGCCAGGTCTAATGCCATGCATCATTATTGAGCTGCTATGGACCATTACGTAGTAGATCTACGACACAAGCTGCAAGGTCCACTAAGCCCTGCTTCGCAACTAGACTACGAGTGAATGTCATTGAGCACTCCTGCACCTCCCAGTATTATGTGTAGTCCGACACTGCATCTCATGGCTGGAGCTAGCCCTGTCGGTCGGTCAATAATGTTACTGACGGACTAGAAACTGCTACCGACCAACCAGTGGTTGGTAGCGGGCTTACGAAACCCAATCGATATAGTCGGTTACCGCGTTAATAGACCAATATTTAATACTTATTGTTACTTTTTTTATACTTTTCATTTTATGTGTACATTTATTTGAATGCATAATAATTTTCACAAAACCATAAAATTCATTAAGAACATCAATAATGTCAATTGCCAAATACATATCCAATGTCTAAATACAAAGGAGCGCGAGTGAATTGATTATTCAATCACATACCTGAATAGAATAAAATCAACTATTAATTTTGACATAATCTTAAAATTTACATAACAAAATTGTAAAAATAATTGATATAAATGTTACGTATATAGAGTGAAACCATATGCAGATCATCCTTGGGGTCATCCAATGATAGCGCTTCAAAATATTCAACAATGTTGCAAAAAGAAACAATCCAATTTTGAGCACATATCAAACCTTCTACAATGGAAGAAAATAAAGAACTCCAATGCGACCCTATCATCCACCCACCTGCGCTAAATGTCGACTCGGATGATACTGTGGATAGTGGGATTGCCAAAATATCTCTTGTCATCCTCGCCAATAGCAAAAGCTTGCGCTCATGTTGCTTCTACCGGGTCAGAATATTAAAACTTGGGATCGTTGGGCTCAAAGGGTTCCTTCAGATACCGCTCCAGCTCTATGATATTATCAGATCTTCAATGAAAGTTATATATTTTTAATTTAATAAATTATATATTTAAATAGTCGGTATTACCGTCGGTTATGGTGCATGTACATTGCATACATTCGTCAGAATTGAATCTTACTGTCTAATCTTTTTTGACTTGATCGGGTATGAGGGGGCACCCCGCCCCTAGGACGAGATGGGTATGAGACAACTTTTTCAGAGGGCGGGGCGAGTTTGAGGCGGTTTCGCCCAGCCTCATTTTTCATCCCCGCATCTTAGCAACAAGAGAGAAAGTATCACAATAGTCAATCTCATAAGTTTGAGTGTAACCCTTAGTTACCAATCGTGTTGTATATATGCTGATTGATCCATCAGCCTTCCTCATTATTTTGAAGACCCACTTGCATCCAACCAAAGTTGTTTCCGGGGGCTTTCTAGTTGTGTTAGAAAATAAACCTCCTTTTCTGGACTCAGGTCTCGTGTGCTCTGGTTCATATGTGGACCAACTTATAAGGAAGACATGAGCTACTTTCATTATAAACTTGAGTTCAAGGTGATTGATTGTAACACCATATTTCGTTATAAGCTGGTTGATATTACTTTCTCAAATCCGTGTAGGACATTCTCAATACTACCCCTCAAGTTCGATTAGGAAAATCATGTTCAGACTTAGGGTAATACATAGATAATACTCATTTGGGATACACTCTATTAAAAAGATATTAGAAACACTCATCGAGACCCACAAAAATAATGCCCAATTCGGTCCACTCCCATTGGCCCCCACTCATGGGTCCCGTTTCCTCCAGACTTCTTCCGGAACTAATCACAGGTCTAAATCATTTACTCTGATACCATGTTAGAAATGGATCACCCTCTGTGGGCTCATATTACTCATGTGCAGGTGTACGTGTGAGACAACTTATAAGAAAGATGTGGACTACTCTAATTAAAGCTGGAGCCCAATGTGATAGATTATAGCAACACATTTTCTTATAATAGAAAATTGAAACAAATCTGACCTTGTGGGTTTGGGCTGTGAGTGTGGGTTGGGCCGTGAGTATGTGCACATGGGCCCACGAGCGTGCATACCCAAGTTTTTTTTCCCTGGGTTGGAAATTTTATAAAGTGACAAACAGTTTTTTTATCCCAAGATACCCTTGGGCTGGGCCAAAATGAATCCAAGATCAAGCCCGGGCTGTCCCTGTGTAGTTCGGCCCGTGTGTGGGCTAATGTATAATAAATATAGGTTTGCACTCATAAAAGAATAAGCACCAGTCAAATAGAGTGTAACGCCATCATTATATACTTATTGATTTTTATATTTTTAATCCGTATAAGATAAATCTCTAACACCATACTGTAAGTCCAATTAGGCAAACATTATTGAGACTTTTTTATTTATATTATATGAGCTAGTCCAATTAACCTCTATGTATCTAACACTCATGTGACCTTTTTTGTAGTTTAAGTTAATTGGTATGGCTTTTTTGTGGGTATGTATATTGAGGCTATAGATTTTTTTTCCAGTCATTGAACCATATCTACTCCGATATCAAGTGTAAAATTAAAACAAATCTGAGGTGACTTATTACTCATATGTGTGTGCGGACGCTAGATAGTGTACAAGTAAATTGAGCTTACACTAATAAAAGACTTAATATCAATATAATGAAATGAAATAACATAATTTATTATATATTAGTTAATTTTTCTATTTTTAATACGCATAGAACAATTATCAATAACACATATTTAAATAATACTAGTATATAACCCGTGGCTGAAGTCATTACTAACTTACCAGCTTATATTGTATCATTTTATATTTGAAAATTGCCATCTGATGGTGTATTCACACGAAAATGGATAAAAGAAATACTTGAATTGCAAGCACAAAATCAATAGCATAGACCTACACATGACTTAAGCGAGAGTTATGACCGAATAACCTTCAGTTAATACGCGTCTTAGCAAACTAAGAAACTTCAATTTTAAATCGATATATATATGCCAAAGATATTTTAAATCGATAGATGCAAAAGATAAACTCAAGAAATTGGACAAAGAAATATACAACTGCTCAATTGCATATTGCTGAAACACAGCAGCATACATTTTTCATTTTTGAATGTAAATAAATCAAATCCCCACATTCGAAATGTAAATAAGATCAATCCTTTAAAATTTTTGCACATTCGTAGAACAGAAGACAGGAAAGAAAAGTAGCAAGCTGCAACATCAAGATCTAGCAGTCTACACCAAAGTTTCTCGCATCAAAGCTTCCAAATCACAAAACTAAAATCTGTAAGAAAACGAAGCCGTGCGTAAACATTGATTATATACTGCTCATCGAATAGCAGAAGCATCCTTCACCAATCCCATGTGAAGCCTGTTGCAAATAGATGAGACTGCGTTCCAACTCTGTTAACCTTCAAAACAATTTTTATCTTGCTGGAAACAAACCTTAAAACTCCAGTTAGAAAGTAAACAAAAGTGAAAGATTACAGTCAAACATTTAGCAGAGAAGCACATTCAGTTTTCAGAGGCAGGATTTGGCGGCACAGGTGGCCTCCCGAGGTCCTCACACACGCACCAATGGCCAGGTTGTGAATGCAATAGCGAAGACTGTAAACAAAAGTGTAATGAGATAATGACGGTGAAATCAAGATTACAAAACGAATAGTTTGAAAAATACATGAAGGTGTTCAAGATAAAAATAGCAAGCAAAACAAATCCATTTATGAAAAAGAAATCTTGAGAGGGAACTACCTTGGAGTACCCAAATCACATATTTTCAACCGAGGAGCTGGGCTTCCATCGAAAGGTGTGTTTTCCAGCTTCAAGTCTGCATAGGGAAAGAAATCCGAATGGGGTTGAGACATAGATAAATAATGGAAAGCAATATGTCGTGAACCTGCGAACACTGTCGTGAAACACCAAAGTCACACGAACTGAAGAAGAACTGACAGACGAAAGGGAAGGAAGAAGAAGACGAAATGGGAAGGGTTACAGACGAAGCTTCGGGAGAGTTGAGAAATGGGAACAGAATAATTGCAATTTTTCTCTGCCTCCCCCACAATACAGACTTACAATATTATATTACTCACCTCTTCCCCTAGTCATGATTTCTGCTACTAGAAACGCGTTTTACTCACACTTACAATACTCATACTTAAACAAAACACACACTTCGACCAAATATTACAACTCTGTACAATTCAGACTTTCCTTACTGAAAATTTAAGCGCCATCCCTGCTAACTGCTGCAGCTGTGCCCGGCCGAGCTCTCCTCTCCCCCATCCGGCGTCCTCTGCGTCCCCAATCCGTGACACAATACTAAAGAATGAAATAAACAAATCATAATCAGCACCCAAATTCTCAGTATTCCTTCACCGAAATGGGAAAATTCAGCAGCTGCCACGACAAAACAAATTCAGCAGGTAGAGCCGAAAGCAAAAAAAATTAACATGTTTCACAACCACTGGAAACCACCGGAAAGAAACCTGTTCGGAAAACATGAAGGATCGGAATGGGTTGTACCTTTGTGCTTGAATTGTTTTCCTTGCAGCAGGAACTAAATAGAAAAATTTGTAACCTCAAGTTATTGGATTTGGCCGTCCGTACAAAATAAACAAACAAAGTAACTCCTAAGTAAAGCATTCTGCTATAGCATAACAGTTAGCTTTTTTTTCAAAATGCAGGGAAAGCTGGATCATTAAGGAATCTATTTGCGGACAGATAATTGCTATTCCCATGAATGAAGCCACAAAGAAAGAAGTTTTTTTCTTGGGTAGGTCACAAAGAAAGATAGCGAATAACAAAGAGCAAAAGAAATAGTCTATATCCGATGGAATTTGTGGCAGCATGTTAGCCCAAATAAGCACGTAATCCAAAAAAATTAGCACATTTCACAGCCCGGGTGTAAATTCAAAAACCGAAAGGAACCATTTGGATGGCTTACCTGTGAATCTCGGCTGTCCGGTCTTCTGCTAACGAAAGGAACCAACCCACAGTCACCGAGGATGGAGGCGGATACCAAGTGGGTTTTCGCCGGATGTGGGCAATGCGCAAGAAACTGAGGAGAAGAACGTAGGAGAAGAATCAGGAGGAGAAGCATCTAGAGGCGAAGAAACTGAGAAGAAGAGTGGAGAAGCATCTAGAGGCTAAGAAACTGAGGAGAAGTGGAGAAGAACGTAGGAGAAGAATGGAGAAGCATCTAGAGGCGAAGAAACCGAGAAGAATGAACTGTGAAGAAGGGAGGGTAAGGATTCGAGTGCAACAGAAAACCAATTTTCTGCTGTTGTCTTTGGTAAAAATTATACTTGCGGGATTATCGTTTAACGACCCTCCTTTAATAATAGACTAGTATATTACCTGTGCTTTCAGGTCACGGTTCTAAGAGGTCCGTGCGATTTGACAAAAAAAATATACAGAAAATCATAAACAATAAAAGGAATAATATTTATCCCAACTAATTCCGGGTGAAATATTAGGCAATATCACCTAAATTGAGACAGTATTTTTCTTCACAACGATGAATGTAGGGGTCGATGAGGACCTATCAATTGCAATGAAAATGAGTATATCAAATATTGCAGCATGAGAACAATATTTGCCAAGTTACTGTATGAAAACTGCAATAGGATAAGGAGGTTACCGTCCCAGCGGAACAGAGATAACATTTGGGATGAACAAAAGATGGTAGGTAGAATTTTTTTTAGCAAGGCGATGGTAGGTAGAATGGGTTGCATTGAAATTTAGACAAATGAACCAAATATCAATCCACTAACGCAGAATCCCAATGACTACTGGAGCACGGACATGGACCAAATGAAGGAACCTGTAATAGAAGAATATAACATTCAGATCACTTTGCACCAAAAAGCAGCAATAAGATGGAATAATTATCCTATGAAACCAATATAATTCAGCACATCGACATACAATCAGTGGAAGTTTTGTGAATTTAACAAACACAAAATATCTAAGTGGCATTTAACAAACAACTTGTCAAAGTTCCAAATTAAAACTAAAACCATCCGTCAAGGTATTACTATACATAACCATTTGTCATTAAAAGCCAATCACCATCCTGTTTCCATCAAGAAAGAGCAATGACATGTGAGCTTACCTCGATTGTCATCCAACATAAGATTATCAACTTCGTCATCAAAGGTCCAATCTTGTCAATTGGGTCACGGCTTCCGCTGGACGAATTTGAGCAGAAGTGTCTATTTCATCATCTCGATAACAAACCACACCGCCCACTGATTTAAATCTTGGACTTTGAATTCCATAAGGAGAAAACAAAAGTATTACAGCTTTCGGGTTCCATCCAACATAAACTGGTTGGTGTAGTTGGGAAGAAGAAAGCACAGATGTTGAAGGAAGTCAGGATCCTGCAATGAGAGCAAAGGTGAAGCTGCAAAGGTTGTAGACAAAAAATGATGGAAAAGGGGGAAATGAAGTTTTCATTTCTCCCATGAGTTCATTCGTGGCGTTATAGCTTCATTTTTTCGATCAACCTATTTTTTTATATAAAGAATATCAGAATTAGTGGTGAAGTAAATGAGACAAAACAAATAATCAAAGAAGTGAATGTTTTTTTAGCAAAAGACTCAACTTACAAACCTCTCACAATTGAGAAACCTAGGGAATGATTCTCCACAATGAATTCCAGGGTAGCAATTCAAGTTCATCACACTTCATCCACTCAGGGCAGTAGAATCTATCATTATACAAAAATAACAAAGAAAATTGCATTTATGCAATTACGAACAAACATTCAATTGAAACAATTAGCACATCGAAACAAACCATACCTATTTTGCACTTAAAATGGTGGAATCGAAGTGGGTGCTTTCTCACTCACGCAACAAAAATATGCTTACATTATGTGAAGCAAGTACAGTACATGAGACAAATATAAACACCCTTCAAAGTTTTCAATCCATTCATCAACACTGGAGAAAGACTGACCAATCAAAAAAATGGCATCAAACCATGAAACTCCAACTAACCACAGACAATTCGGATCAAAGCTTTCATAAAAAAATAATGCGACAAAGTTTCAGCGTAATTCGGAGAAAATAACAGCAATTCCTAAAGCGAAATGGCAGTGGTGGAGAAACTGGAGAAGAAAAAACATCCAAGCAAGAGTCATATAACATAAAAATGTGAGTGAAAAATGCAAAAATAAGATGGAATTCCACCAAAGCAGCAAGTGGGTTTTCAGGTGTTTGTGTTTGTAAAAAGCTAAACTGGTATGCTAGCATTTCTTCTAGCTGAGTAAAAGAAGAAAGGAGATAGCAACTCTTTATTGAGTCCCATAATCAATGCATACTAACTTTACCTTCCATGCCCATCACCACCATCTAGGGGAGAATCATAATCAATTTCTGGATTGAATGCACCAGCGGTTTTAGCAACTTCTGCGAAATGCTGAGCTCCGACAATCTTTCCATTACAAAAGTCTCTGTTCGTTTGTGGGTCAATCTCACATTTACCTCTATACTTTGAAACAGGTGCATAAGGTTCAATATTTTGTGCTGCGAAGCTTGGATGCTGAGGATAAATTCCTGAATCAACAAAACCTATTACAATATCCTCTCCCGCACGATCGAATCCACCCCTAGTAGGCCACACTCCAGTTGGAAGCCCCAGTTGTACTCACCATTCACAGCGTATAGTAACCATGGTTGGATTTTGGCGCGTATAACCATCAGAAATCTTGGAGCCTAATAACCATGGTTGGATTTTGGCACGAGAGTTGAGAACCACGCGCCGACCGGAAACTCAGAATTCACCGTTGCCGTTTACTTCCCCAGCATTATAGCGCAGCGGCTACCTTTTAAAATTAGCGGTAATGCGGCGATTTTCCAGAGGAGTCAAGACTTCAGCGACAAATGGAGAAGAAGACAAAACTGTAAAAAAACAGGAGCAAAAAAATCTATTAGTAATGCAGAATATCGAAACTTCAGAACACACAAAATTATAAAAAGGAATAGATCTACAACAGCTCAACGATCAGGGACGAATTGCTACAGTTCGGGTGCAAACAACGAAATCACGAAAACAACACAAAAATCTTCATTATTCACACACAGGATGCACTATGATGAATATTTAACGGAAAAAGAATTTCCTACAAATCACAATGCAGGAGCTAAATGTTGCAAAACACGAAGAAGAAGGGAAGAGCAGAAACCCTGGACAGGAAAGCCACCATTCACTGTAAGCGTACGCGTAACCGTGGTTGGACATATAGAACACTCGGAAGTAATCATGGTTGGATAAAGTCTGTGAGTGGCCAGCACGCGCCGACCGAAAACTTACTGGTGAACATTTGGATGAGTCTGTGCAGATGTCGTTTTCCAATTTTTCAGAGAGGGGCACTGTTGTCGTTTACTGATGCAGCATTACTAATAGATGCTGAATAAATTTTGATGGAAGAGAAGTTGGACTTAAAACACTTCTAAGTACTTACTATCCGAGGATGCCGGAAGTCAACATTTCTATCACGAAACTAATGTTTCTGTTGCTTTATCTACCCAGGAATTGCAGTTGATAAGTTTTGAGGAGATAATTTTCCTTGTAGAGCTTCTTGAGATCTTCAAGGGTTTGGATAAAGTCATATAGCTCTACCCGAACCCGAGCAACTTCAATTCCTTCATACTCATCGGAAGCTCTGTACCTCAAAAGAGAAAAAGGAAAAGCTCCAATTAGGATACTGCAAAGATCCAAATTCGAACGCTCTGCATTTTCTTTGCATTCAACCTTCGATTAGCAACATAATCAAGCACACACAGTACACAAATATAGTGATCCGGGAGATTTAGTACACAATAAGACAGTACAGATCTATATGCACAACATAGGCTGTTTAAATCAGAAGATATAATGGGCTTACACATCGGACATTTACATGTCTGCATGGCAGAAGTGAAGTTCCAGTAGTGCACGATATAACTCCCTGTAAAACAATTAATGAAGAAATGCATCTGGCTGTTTAACTTATAATTGGGCTGTCTTATGCAGGTTCTTGGTAAAATTTAGCAGGAACATAGCTGAGGACAAATTTATCTTGGCGGGTCAGTGCTGCCCCAGACTCGCCCCCTGCCATCAGGTGCAAAGGACCCAAAACCGCCTCGCCACTGGCCCGTAGCCAAAACACCTCAGTCCTGTTTCCGAGTTCAGTCCACGTGATTCGAGCAGCAAATTTCCTTTTCATCTATTTAAACTCTCAAATTTTCTGTTTAAACTCTCAGATGGTGTCGAAAGTATTACTCCAACATGCCCACACTGAGAGACACAAAAGTGTAGGTCTAAGAAGGAATTGTGTATTGCCATTGCCACACACCTGTTCTGGAAGGACAACAGAAAGCCGAACACCTGCTCAACTGGAGAAGGAGCTTCTGTGATAATTTAAACTCCCATACCGATTGTGTACAAAATTTGGGTAATGGCTCAATCTACATATATGCAATTTAATGAGACTTGTTTAGCATTTAAAATACATTTTGTAAAATAATAAAATCCATAATTTATAATAATGCTCCGGGTCTGAATTGTCATCCCCTAGTTGGCTTGAAATTTTTCCTGAAAGACAAAGCAAATATGTGCATGAAGAAAAATGCTTTCGACAATATGACATTGAAAGCACGAAGCTGCCATAATGATGTTACTTGAAGCTGTGAATTGGCCATAGTCTAAGTTGAAATAAGCTTTCCCTATTCACTGAAATAGTTCAATGAACAAATATAAACCAAGTAATCTGGACGTACTGAAAAAAGTTTTTTTTTATGCTTATGGTATTCTTGTACTTTCTTGTATCCTTGGTATATTCATATCCTCGACTAATCCATAGGGGTTTGCGCAAAGCGATCCCCCTCACAAACCAGGCAATACTCGGGCCCATACCCGCGGTCGTGGTCCAAGCGAGTTTCTTGTCACCAGTGGAATTCGATCTCCAACCTCTTGTCTTGAAAGACTTAAATTGAGGTTCTCCACCACTAGGGGTGGGCAATTGGGATTCGGAATCGGGATTCGCCGAATCCCGATCCCGTCCCGTTTTGGTTCGAGCCCAAAATTTTGGGCCAGATCCCGTCCCGAAGTTCGATGTTCGATGTTCGAACAAGTTCGGGACTTCGGTCCTCGGGACATCTCGAGAACCGAACTAAATTTTAGAATGTGGAACAAAATTTTCAGATGACCCTCTTCTACATGAACAAATTTTCATAGCAAAAACTATTATAATTTTCATAGCAACCAAAGTATGAAATGGAACGAACAAAACTAATTTTCATGGCAAAATCGTTAACAGTAAATTTGAAATGGAAGAACGATTATTACGAACCAAACTAAATCAACACCTGCAGCAAGCTAATAATACAAATTGTACATGTCCTTTGGACTGCCACTATGAGAGCTCATCAGATTTATTTAACAGTTGCAAAAACTGGGTATCTGAACACCCAACACCTAACAAAAACTGTTTAATTTTCATAGTAATACTGGGTATCTACACAACCAACACCAGCCCTCATGAGCAGACGGGAGATCTTTGACAGGGAGGGGCGGAGGGCTCGGTGTCGGAATCTGGAATGAATAAGAAATGTGTAATGTGTTTGTATTTGACAGTGAATTAAGCGAAAAAAAATAGCAACCCCTTTCTGCTAGGTTACTGGTTAACTAACTATAAGTAAGGAGTATGAGAAAAAAATTATATATAATTAAATAATATTTTTAATATTTTATTATTTTTCATTCGGGTTTGGGCCTGTCCCATTTTAAAATAGGCCAGGCCCGATCCAGTCCCGAACTAGGCTCGGGACCTATTTTTAGGGCCCGAACCCGTCCCGAATTAGTTTTTTTTTTCGAGATTCGGGATTCGGGCCGGCCAGGCCTCCAGAATCCCGAGGCTTGAACGCCATTTGCCTACCTCTATTCACCACTAGGCTAACCCGCTTGGGCAAGGATAATACTCATTTGAGCAAGGTATCAAAAATATTCAGTCGAGGTATTAAATCCATCTAAGTTGCGGACACGCCTGCAACAATGAACAAAAACTGCTAAAAAATAATTTTGAAAAACTGCTATTTTGACCTCCATATCCCTATCCATCAAAAGGTAATCAAACAAATGACTTACAGTAATAATTTGGAGGGATGCAACTCATCGGCAAAGGAATAAATCTGACATTAAATCAATGTTCTTCACTTGGTTGGAGCATTTGGAGCCATGACACCTACTGACCTACATGGTTTGCAGAAAATCATCAATTTGTTGCCTGTAAAATTCAATGAACATTAGCTTTCATTTCCAACAACAAATACATATTTGTAATGCAAAATATATTTGGTGAACAAAAGTACTTGATAAGATTTTAAATGCAACCTCAAAACTTCATCTGCAGCAGGGGCTAATCTTACCATTCAACACCTGAAGAATCAAAAAGGCAAAGTACATTAGAACGTGAAATCCTACTCACAAAAGGTGTAACCAATGCATATTGAACTATACATGAAATCAAGTAGGGACTACCCAAATTCAATGCCGTTGTATAACTTTGAAAACGTGGTTGCCATTCTTGGATCTGAAAAAAAATAAAGACAGAATATGAGATTGTGTTGTGTAGATAACAAATGCTTGTGCACAAATCCACGAAAGACTTGGCCGGAATACTTACGGCAAGGGTGGAATCGAATGGGTACCAGTTTTGACAAAATTAGCATCCTCCATCCGGTAAATCCTGAAGAGGACGAGACACTGGGGATTAAACAGAATATGAGATTCAAAACTGAATTAAAGTTTACATGTCCCAGGCTCGGAGAATCGAACAATAAAATGCAAATCTTACGGAGGGTAATGAACTAAACAACGACAGAGGCGACGTAAGGCACGGCGTGAGAGCGGGAAGGATTGACCTAGCGCGGCATGACGGAAAGAGAAATCGAGCAAACCAATGAGAGAGGTGCAGTTGGAAGTACAATTAACTCGGCGTCAGCAAAAAGGAGGAGCATACGAGCTCCAGCTCTGGAACCGGAAATTGTGAAGGAAGCTGAGGCAATTTAGGAATTCGGCCAAGAGATAAGTGCCCTTAAATCGGAGAGTGGTTCACTCATGGTCCAGCAGCTTGAGGATATCACCGTCTTGATTCTCGACGACAATGACGGAACCCTGTGAATCACTTTCTATGAGACTATCAGAATCGGCAGGGGCAGAGTAGAGCAGACGAGCTTGGAAGATGGAAAGCTTTGGAGCAAAAGAGATTGCAGTTACAAGCCGGTTGGGCAGTTTGGTCCTATGCCATTTAGGCTGGGTTTGGTATCGACAAAATAAATCTGGTTCGGGGAAACTGTAGGATAATTAACTAAATTCTTCAGTAATTCTGCTTGGTAACAATTGCGTGTTAAGAGGGATAACTTTAACTGCCCGTTCGGTATCACAAGGATTACACACGAGTTTAGGACAAAATTTGTAATTTTTACCATTTCACCCTTACCTTACTGACACATTATAGAAAAAAGTGAAATTTTTTATTATATATTAATGTGTCAAATATTAATATTATTAATTTATTTATTAAATTATAATATTTATGCTGAAGTATTATTTACATGATAAATAATCTATGCATTTTTAATTAATTGTTTAAATAGTAAAAATACAAGTTTAAGAATAATTATGTGTTTAATATTTTAAATTTTAGGTATGGGCGATTATAATTTACTAGAATATACTCGTGCCTTATGTCAATACCACCATTCAACCAACATCATACAAAATAAAAAATAATAATTAACTAATAAGTACATTAAAATTATATGAAGTCACATTATAGTCGTTTTTATTTCGACAAACGATGAATTAGGATATTTTAGATCGTAGAAGAGATTAAAAATTTATTAAAATAATAATATGATAAAAGTTTAACTCACGCGCCGAACACAGAAACAAAAAGATGCAACTTTTCTCCGTTTGTGAGATGGGAGGGATGTTGTTTTACATACTTTGTTTATAACTTGTTCCAATTTAAATTCTTATTGTAATATATGATTAATTTTCATTTGAAAAATATAAAGTATGGTTAATTGTTCATGCGTTATGGCTTTATAAGTTTTTCGTATGTTGTAGTTTTTTATTATTAGGATATGTTCTAAATCTATATATTAAGCAAGGAAGTGAAACGACATTCCGAACTCAATTCTCTTCACAAATCTCTGCCGTTTTGTTCCAAATCTTCGCCCACTCATTTTCCTGTCCGTGAAATGTCCACGCGCGACCTACACTGGAATTGGAAATACAAATACACAAATACATTCCTTTCCGCAAAACACGTTCTGCTTTTTATACATAAAATATTGTTTCTTTCCTTCTTTTGACTTATTTTCATTATTTTATCCTATAGTATATTAAAATTTTTCCTCTCTTTTCCTTTTTTATTTTGGTTTTATCCGGCGAATCGATTATCGTTTGCCAAAATGGATGTCGCCATAATTACCAGTGGCGTCATGCGCTTTCATACGATATGCGACTTAATTGTTTTTTTTTAATAATTCTCCTGCGGCGCGTGCGGTCGCACGCGAGCCCCATTTTCTGAAAATATTTTTGTGCATGCCGTGACCTTAGGACACGAGCCATATACTAATCTATATATCAAAACATATCATAAAACAGCAATCCACCTGTGGCGTCGACAGGAAAATCCTGTTGCCGTTTTGGTATAGGTCATTTTTTAAATAAGTTTTGAAATATTTTATTATTATTTTAATAAATTTTTCATAATCATAACTTTAAGACACCAATAATATACTAATTATTGAGAAATACTAAATTTACAAATTAAACGTAATTTTTAAATTTTTTATCTTACAAATGTAATACTTCATTTAAATAATAATAATTATATCTATAATAAATATTAGAATATTGTCTATAATTCTATTAACCATAAAAGTTCTGAAACTATATTAGGGGTTGGGCATTTGGGAGGCCCGCTCGAGCGGAAACTGCAAAGTAAGCAAGCTTCAACGCTCGGCAAGCCTGTAACCCCTCCACAAATTTTTACACCACTTATGGTTTTGGGTGTTGCGGCCGGCTCTCACCAGCCGCTTTGTTTTCCTTACTCATTAGTTTAAGGCAAGTCAATTCGAAGCCTGGAATCCAATATTTATATTTGCTCCTTCAAATGAAGCCAGAACTATTAATCGGTGTGGGACAACTCTGGAAAGGAAAATGCAATCAAAGCTGAGTATGATGTATTGTCCAGAGCACCATCATATCATTCATGCTCCTTCAAATGAAACAGGAACAATTTAACAAGGGAATCATTCCAATTTAGCAGTTCAAATCAAACAACCTAGACTAGTTAAGATCTCAGCACGGAGGTTGTCCCAAAGATGAAAGCTAGGAGAGTTGTGTCTGTCCTACTTCTGTTGCTTCTTCCACAACACTCCCAACCTTTTTAGTGGGTTGGCGGTTTTCTTCTTTGGAAAATCTTGATCAACATCCATGTAAGGTAAGCTTATCCTCCTCATCCCGGGGCTGTAGCAGCTGTCCAATGATCCAGTTCTCCCCATGAGTTGCCCGTTACTTCCTGCGGACATTATAGAAGCACCCACCTCTGCAGCCTTCCGCCATTGCTCAGACTGCACACTCAGCCTCCTTAACTCAACTTCCATCTCAGCATTTGCCCTTTGTACAGACTCGAATTGATCAGCTGCTCGGCGTTCCTTCCGGTTATTCTTATCAATTTCCTCTGACATGTAGCCAATTTTGATAAGAACTTCCCTCTCTGCAGCCTTTGCTGCCTCCAAGTCACTCCTGCTACCTGTTTTCCTGATGTGCAGCTTCAGCGTTTCGTTTTCCTGTGATACATTCCTGCATTCTGTGTCCTTTTCGGTGAAACTGGCTTCATTATGATCTATTTCTACCTTTAAATTACTAATCTCCTTCTCCATCTCTTGCTCTCTCAGGCCAGAGAGTTTATCTTCAAGCTGCACCGCAAGCATGCCATTCTGCTCGCGGATACGTTGAAATTCAGCTTCTATGTTCAACAGGCTTGCTGTCAGTTGATCAATATCCTTTTTCGATCTTCTAATCTCCGCTTCCAGGTCATCCTGTCTCTTCCCTGATGCAGATTTTATAATATCTATCATTTCAAGAGCGTTTCGAGTCTGTTCTTCTCTCCGTTCTAATTCTTCATTGTATCTCATATCGGCAGCTTCCATAGCAGATTTTAATTGGTCAATCTCAAGCTGCATTGAAGCTATATTCATTTCGTCATTCAGTTTATTTATGAGCTCTTCAAGACACTTGGCTTGGCGCCTTGATTCATCCAGCTCAGAGACAATGGCAGCATGAGCTTCTTTGGCTTTACAACCTTCTGCTTTAAGTGTCTCCACAGTTGTTTTAGCTTCCTCAAGCTGCAGTAGAGTTTTACCTACAGCTTCTTGTGCATGAGCTCCGGATTTTTTCACTTCACTTGTCAGGTTCTTCATTTGTTCCAGAACCAAACAATTTTCATCCAGCTTTTCTTTCAGCTCTAGTAGCTCCATTTGAGCTGATTCTGACTTCTTATTCCGATCATATTCCAATTTAGCTGCCACTTCAAGCTGATCTTTGAGCCGTTCAATCTCATCCAAAGCAGAAACTAAAGCAGCAGACATATTTGATCGCTTCTCAGATTCTTGAAGCATCTGGGACAGCACTAGGAGCTTTGCCCTAGACTCCTCTATATCTTTCTGTGCTTCATTTTTCGACATCTCTGAAAAGATCAACTGATCCTTTACATTCCGTAGGTCATTTTGAAGCTGAGAAATCTTAGACTCTAATTCAGCAACTTTGCTAGGACTCTTCATTTGAAAATTCTGCAAGTAAACAGGCAACACATTCTTGCACTTTCCATTCTCAACTAGAAGATGCATACGAGAAAACGAAAAGAAAAAAAAATGATCTTGTTTGTACCTCAGAGGGCATGTATGTGGGAGATGAAACATCTGAAACTCGAGGACTTCTCACTCTTGGAGCTCTACTTGAAGAAGACGCAGTAGGGTCTAAGAATCGAGGACTCACCTTTAGCTTAGGAATGCGGCTAGGAGAAACAGTTGGAAGAGAATTCCTCTTAGATGCTCTCGAGGGCTTTGATCTGCATGGAACATATCATTCAAGCATCACAAATTGAAGTCACTAACCAGAAAAATGAGAAGCACAATAACCACAGAGCATCTATACGGCAGTGCGCTCGAGGTGCTGAATCGAGGTGCCATATAGCTTTTTCTCCAATAACCATGCATAAAAAAGCTAGTTTTCAATCAAGCCAAGAACGGGAGTTGTACAAAATATACACCCAAAAAACTCAGCAGCAGAAGATAAAGGCAAATTTTTGCTAAAGGGACTTCATTAAAAGAACTTTTTCTGAATGAGACAAAAGTTACCTCACTTCAGGAGTCTGCATATCTTAGTTAGAGAAGTCAATGAGTGAGATTGGGCAGATTATTCTTGATAATTCCAAGCTTTTTACCCTAGAAAACCTGCAACAACATATATGGTATCATGTTCTAGTTTTATACAGAGGGTTTAGCCCCTTTAAGCCAGGATTCAAATCCTGCATTTTGACTATCCAAAAACAAAAGGAATGGATCAAGGTCTAGTGGCAGGAAGGAAGAGAAAACAGATTCAGCGCATAAAATTTGAACAAGAAAACAACAGAAACAAACAAAGGAACCAAGTCTGTCCATACTCAAGGGTCTTAAAAGAGTACAAAAAAAAAGAGCATCTTGAAGAGAACCAGAGAACGTGAAATCAACAAACGGAAGATGACAAATAATATTAAACAACACCAAACAAAGATCGGGGGAATTTGATGTCGAACGCACTATGTAAAGTTTCAGTTGAAGTTCTCAGCTTTCATCTTTCAAAACATGCTTAATATATTAACCAATATTTTTTGCTCCAAATAAAAAGCATAAACAAGAGGAACCACACGCAACACAAATTTTCAGGTTAGGTCATGATATGAGTCCAGAATTCCCCACAATTTTGCACTACCACGCTAAAATTTTCCCCCCACACAGTACTGCTCACAAAAGATTTTTGGAAACATACCAATCATTATGTTTTGCGTTCATTCCCCACAACGCGACCAAAAGTAGAAACGAAAATGAAGAGCTAAAAAAGAGTTTAAAATGCTATTTCAAATCCAAAAAAATGAAATGCAGCAGCATTTTCGCCTCCTCCAATTTTTCAGGACAGCAATAGGTATTGAAGAGCATTTCTAGACCTCTTTTCCCAAAGAACCGAGGAGAATGATGGTCAACAGACAACAAGGATGTTGAGCAGAAAACGTGTGGATTTTGAACAGTTTGCTAGTTTCAAGAAAATTAGTAGAGTGAAGAAGAGGAAATAGATTAATGCTTGAACAACATGCTCATTTCCTTGCTAATTTTCTTACCAAGTTCCCTTCACGAAAGATTGAAACTTCTGTATTGTTGTCTGAAGAGTTTGAATTATTCCAGATAAGAGTGGCAGCCATAGTTAAAGTGGGAGAGAGCTCTGTCTCGGAGGGGCTGCTGCATTATGTTGTAGCCTAATGAATGTGTTTGTTGTCTAGGCTCTGTTTGAGATTGGCTTATTCAGGTAGAGACTGGAGTAAGAGAATTTCCATTATTAAAGGCTAAAAGTTAAAATATAAAGAAAAAAAATGAGAGTTGGTTTTATAATTATGAAAAATGATAATTGTACGGAATGGAAATATAAATCGAAACTTTGAAATATTCTTGTGGGGTCCGCATAACACATACACTAGTGTGTATCTGTACTTAGTTGTTCCTTTCGGTTTACTTATTCGGTTTAGTCGTTTGTACAAATAGCAAGGCCCTAAATTATTTATGAAAACTAGAGCTGTAAACGAACAGAGCCGCTCGCGAACAAGCTCGAGTTTGGCTCGATAAAAGCTCGTTCGTTCGGCTCGAAAACCTTAACGAGCTCGAGCCCGAACTTCTGTTCGCGAACTCTTAACGAGCCGCTTGCGAGCTTTAATATAATAATATTATATTATTTAATTTATATATATATTAAAAAAATAAAAAAAAAATCAAAAAAAATAATAAAAAACTCGTGAGCTCGTGAGCTCGTTCGTGAGCCTGTTCGCGAACAGGCTTGAACCGAGCTCGAACACCGAGTTCGACTCGTTAAACTTAACGAGGCGAGATCGGCTCGGCTCGTTAAGCTCGCGAGCCGAGCTCGAGCTCGGCTCGTTGACAGCCCTAAATTGAAAACTGAAGTGAAAGGCGGACCTAAACCCGGACCCAATTTTGGGTTCAGCCCAGCACATCGGGCTCGACCAAAATATAAAAAAATGAATTTGGTTTGGGGCTTTGGGCCAATTGTCTTCTCATTCATGGAAAAAGAAAGAATAATGCTACATGTCCCAACACTTTGTTCCTAATTCATTCCTACAAAAATAAAAGATTAGTTATTTAACATACAAAATTCTTAATGATATTTAAATTCTTAATTAAACTATATGTAGCATGAATTAGGAACAAAGTATTGGGAGTAAAGAAAATGGGGACGAAGTGTACAAACTACGAGGAGAACCTTCGGACGGGAATTTGCCTCGCGATCCGACCATCAAACCGGGCGTCGGCGCCGCATGCTGCCCGTTGCCCTTTTCTATTGAACAACACTAACGTATGCCCATGCTTTGTAGCTCACTTCATCTAGATCGCTAATATCGTCTGTGTGAGTGATTGCTAATGTTGTCTGCACTGTTACTGTCGGAAAAAAATTCCTTTTTTCAACTCCCGTAAACGGGAATCCTCGGAGTGGGATATCACCCCAGTTCTACACGACGCCAAGGTTGTAGTGAGTATTTGGTCTTTGATTTGGTTGAGTTATATGGACTGGTGTCTCTAGAGATGCACTATTTGAGATCGGGGATTAGTTTTGATCGTGCTTCCCAATTCTAATTATGTAATCATTTGAGCATGTTAGCAAAAATTTAAGTTAAAAAAGTTGAAACGGTAGTATTGAAGCATTTTAATCTTAGCCTATATTGAAATTTATCCTGATGAAATTACCTTTTGTTGTGATACTCAACTAATAGAATTTCCAGGCCTTACTTCTAGATTATTTTGGTTTAACATCCTGGCAGCTTATCGACTCAATGATTTAGGTCGCATC
This sequence comes from Pinguicula primuliflora, assembly GCA_025802335.1. NCBI lineage: Eukaryota > Viridiplantae > Streptophyta > Magnoliopsida > Lamiales > Lentibulariaceae > Pinguicula > Pinguicula primuliflora. The sequence continues at coordinate 12,873 of JAOYMZ010031984.1, read as the reverse complement.
TATAACTAATAATGCAGATGATTGCTTTACCTTTTTTATTCATGAGCTTCCTCCCCTGCTCATACTTTCTAAGGCTGGTGCTGTTCTTAGAGGTATTAGTAACAAATCATCTATACATTTGTATTGTATTAGTTTGATATAAACATGTTCGTCTTGTTGACGAGAAATGTTATGGAATGGATACTTGGGTAGAACTGTTATAGAATATGATGGATACTTCCTAGAACCGTGGGAACTGGACTTCAATATGTAGTTTTGATATGCTTATATTTTTACATCACAAAACTGACATTTTCGAACAATGTTCTTTGAAGCAGATCATGGCGCCGAGATGGAAAGGAAAAGCGGCTGCAGTGAAAGCTCTTGCAGAACCCATGTCCCAAGTAGTGTCCCGGCTAAAGTCCTCGTTGATTGAATCTAATTCTCAGGGAATGCTTGCAGGACTCAATGTTCTTCTTGCGGTACACCCAGAGCAGACCGGACTTCTCCACCATGCTTGTTTTGGCCGTCCTGTTGCCACTGCAGAGAAGGATAACCAGTGGTTTCAATTAAGTCTAGAGGAGGCTCTCTACTTGTGCTTTGTGATGAGATGCATCAAAATCTTTGGCGAAAATGCTTGTGCTAAAAGCAACGAGGAATTATGGCTTTATACAACAACCGTGGGAGATGGTTTCCAATTCCATTTGTTGTTCATAGCATATTCTCATCTTCGTGCAAAGAATTGGGTGGTCAGGCCAGGGGCTCAGTATGGAGTCGACTTTGTTGCTTATCGTCACCATCCAGCTCTAGTTCACTCTGAATATGCCGTTCTTGTCTCATCTGACGAAGATGGAAATGGAAACGATAGATTGAGGGTATGGTCTGATTATCATTGCACGCTTCGCCTTTGTGGCAGTGTTGCCAAAACCTTGTTGGTTCTTCACATTGGCGGATGCAGAAATGCTTCGGCTTCTCCTTGGAGTTTAGAGCATTACCAGATTGAAGAGAGAATTATCACTAGATGGAACCCGGAGCACAGCCGTGAGAAACAAACACATTCGAAAATTACCAGATTGAAGAGTGAAATATCACTAGGTGGAACCCGGAGCACAGCCGTGAGAGTCAAACACATTGGTACGGAAAGGACCTTGAATCACAGTACAGGTATAATCTGTCGTGAAAGTAGTAACTTCATGCGATTACCCCTAAAGATGCAAGTATTGTTCTTTCTGGTACTATTAATGTTTTTATGCATCTGGGATCATTTGGGTTCATGGAAAGATTGAATAGGTGGCGATAAGAAGTTAAAGCAAGCATCTTTTCATTCAATGCTTTTCTGGTAAATAATTTTATTGGAAACATTCGTTTTCTTGGAGATACACAGTTGGATATCCCATCACATCAGCATATAACTTTGTGATGCATGCTTACAGAACTACTTCTGATAATACTAGTTGAGGATTCGACCAAGTTGAGAGTGTGCGTGTGTGAACTCATATTTTTGTTGTCCTTTTAACTACCCCAGATGCTGTAAAGATTTCATTCATCCTTTAAAAGGAATATATCATTTCCTGTCCACAATGCCTGGATCTCTGTCTGGTCAATGCATGTTGCACATGTTTAGTTTGAGTAAATCATAATGAAGAAGAACAGCTGTGTAAGTGTGTATTTACAGTTTCTTCACATCCGCCATCTTGAAAAATGACCAAGAACAAAAGTCTGAAAATGTGCAAACAACCTAAACTCTAAAGTGGTGGGCGGACCTTGGACAACCAGGTCTACCTAAGCGGATTTATAAGTGCCCTAAGTGGAAATTCGGATAAGGCAGAAGATAACATCCTAGCGCTTCGCCGCTGTCACAATCCCGGGACCGTAAACGAGCTGCAATTCCAACGACCTCCTCTGCGATCTCTCTTCCGGCCTGGATCTCTTGTGAGACCTCTGCAAGACGAGACTTCCTTGCGGGCGCTATGTTTCCTGCTCAAGATAGAGTAATGGAAGTAGTTTGTACTAGAACACTGATATTGTGAAAGAGAATGCTTGTATTCATAAAACTGGTAGTCAATACAAGATTGGATTTTTCCTTTATAGGCTTCCCTCTAACGGATACAAACTAACGGTCAAAATAAAACGGTCATGAGATTTTGTTTCAATCTGGTTCCTCCTGTCTTCCTTCATCAGTGGGCTCTCCTTTTATAGACAATGATGTCTGCATATGGGCTGCTAGAGGTCATGACAGCCGCCTAAGCGATCGACTTCTGACTAATACACAATACAGAACAACTATTCAAGCAACTCCACACTGACTCACACTGTATTCAGAAACCCTCGATTCAATTCCTTTACATCCTAGAAATGTATCCTGCTCGGCCGTGTCTTCTCCATTCTTGTCTCCCCATAAGGCTTGTCATTGTCGTTTCGTTTGTTGTGCCGAAAAGCTGCGCATGCGACGACACAGAGCACAACCAGGATGATCACTATGACAATGTTGATGACTAAGACTTTCCTCCAACTACGCTTCAAGCTGGCCAACACACCGGCTTTGCAAGAATTGCAGGCATAGTATAGTTGGGCTTGATCATTGTTCCAGCGCAAACAGTCTGGGTCGCTACCCACGAGCCCATCTCCAGGGGCCCAAACAGTCTCGTTGGTGTAGACCAATCAATAGTTGGATCAGTCACACTTCAAACTATAACTATCATTCAAGCAAACTACTGAACCAACCAAACTGATGGTTTCCATAGTATCATTTAATGCTATCTGAGCCATTTGGAAAGGTTACCAAATATTCTACTGTTTACCATTTAACTCAGAGTAATGCTACATGTACCCTCAATTTTGACACACTTAATAAACCTCCTTATGTGACACCCATCACAATCACACACATAACCATACTCATTTATTAATCTGCAGAACTTTTTTACCTCACGAAACTCAATCCAATTGAGGTAAGCAAGAAGAATGGAACGTTTTTCATAAAAGTTAACAACAAGTTAATAACTCGAAACCAGTCTTCAAAACAAGATATCAGTCTTCAGAACCACCAGTTCCCAAAAAAACAACAAGTTCAGAACTTAAAGCTGATAAAAGCCGAAATGTATGTTCATACACAAGATAAAACTGGTTCACTTTGGCTTCGGAAATTGTATAGGTTGTTCTGCATTGAGTTTTTAGACCAGGTGGCAGAGCCACTCCTCACGGACATCATTCTCAAGTATCATCCACATTTGACGGGCAGATACATTATCCAGGAGGTATGTCACGATGGCAGATCGCGTCCATACGTTAAACTGCGTGTCTGATCTCAATTCATGCATCAACCGCCTTGCAACATCCAATGGTGGGTCAACAGGAGGAGCATGGAGGGTTTGAACATAAGTCTTGATCTCCGAGTAACAGCATGCTTTTTCATCCTATGCGGGCATTGGCTGTTTACTTTTATTCTTACGAGCCCTAGGAACTGCTTCCGTAACCCCACCATCCTCGCTACCTCGTATGTCCTCTTCCTCATCAATAGTTTTGGACCCTTCCATCTCATCAATGTCTCCACCATCTCGTGCGTATCCACCAGTTGCTCTATCCTTATCGAAGATCTCACACCAATCCTCATACAGTGGAAATGATTTTCCCCTAAGTAATTTGTAATCCGAATTCGTCTACAACAGATAAATAAAACCATCACACCAGATGCATAATGCATATTGCAACCACAGAATGCAACTTGTTCACAAAAGTAGGATGCAATCACAGAATGCAGAATGCATTCTGCATTCTGTAATCAGACTGCATTCTGATCACAGAATGCGGTCTATAATCAGAATTTTAGAAATTGGCATACACAGAAACAGAAGCATGCCACAACGCACAGAAGCATGCCACAACTCAGAGAAACATGACTAGGGAAATCGGCATTCACATAAGCATGAATTAAATCAGAAACAGAAGCATGCCACAACTCATAGAAGCATGCCACAACTCATAGAAGCATGCCACAACTCACAGAAGTATAATGCAACTCACAGAATGCAACTTATTCAGTAATGAATTAAACCACAAATAGAATGCAACTTGTTGTTTCACATGACTTTATTAAACCACAATCACAGAAGCATGTAATGTACAATCACAGAAGCATGTAATGCACAATCACAGAAGTATATAATGCACAATCACAGAACTATATCTTACCCTAACAATACCAGCCCATGTTGTTTCATCTTCAACCACAACCTGATGACTTGTCGGGTTCACGATACCCTACTCATGGTCATGAAATCAGATAGCAGATCATATGTCTTCTTCCACACGTGAAGTTTTGATTTCACGTGTGGCACATCACGAACTGTGGTCCCTCTTACCTTTCTGGCAATCTTCTCAACACATGGCACAAGGAATCCAGGTTTGAATCCTCATTGGCTATGCATTCCTTCTTTCAACAGTTCTTTTGCGGCATCCACCAATGCTTGCTCTTCCGATTGGAGCCATGCCTTCCTCCTCACCCTTTTCTTGACTCCCCCACTACCTCCGTTCTCATTTGCGCTGGTTATTTTGCGTCCTGGGGCTTCGGTAGGAATTTCACCCTGTTGCTTCTCTACGTCCTCAAAAGGATCCTCATTTGCTGCCCCGTACTCAGCCCTTACGTCCAAAGGGTCCTCATTTGCTACTTCGAAATTCGATCTTTGGTGCCTACCCAGCACGTATGGCGAATCCACCGGAGCTGGCATTTCACCAAGTGAACTTTGGCAAACATCCATCGGAGTTGGCATTTCACCAGGTAATTTTTCGGGTGCAGTAACTTTGGCTTTCCCTCTTGGTATTTTGTAGCTGCTTTTTCATCTGCAAGTAAGAACATGAATGTTCGTCAACAATTAAATGCTGAGACCCCAAAAAAATAGATACAAATCCAAACAAAGACTAGGGTTCATACAAACAAACCATTTCAAACCGAAATAAATCCAAACAACTCATTTCAAAAAACAAAAAAGGGACGAAGATACAATACAACAAAAATAGAAACAATTTGACCCGGACTAGGGTTCATAACATAAAAAATCACAAAAATTGTCGAGACTAGGGTTCATAAATTGGTTGTAAATTGACTAGACTAGGGTTCATAAATTGACGGTAAATTTACCTCGCATAGGTTGAATCCTACAGGAAAAAAGTTTGAATTCGCGTTGGATTATTCACGGTTTGAAATAGCGAAGGTTCAATTCGCAAACGTTCAATTAGCGGTAGGGTTCTTGACGAAGGGGAGGATATGTCGTCGATATCGAAGGAGAAACACGAAAGGGTCGATTTCGTAGGAGAGATGAAGACGAACAGAGAGAGATGAAGGAGAAATGAAGACGAACAAAGAGAAATGAAGATGGGAGAAATGAAGACGGGAGAAATGAAGACGGGAGAAATGAAGACGGGAGAAATGAAGAAGAAAGGATGTTTCGGAGGGTTGTTTCGTCATTTACAACAAACGAAATTTCATAACGCTCGATAACAAACCAATTTTGGAGGATTAGTTTAGCGCTCATAATCAAATTCAGGGGGAAAATTGGGAATTCAGGAGGTATGACCAATTTTAGCATTACGAATCAAAATCTAAGTAAACAACTTTTCAGTTTGATTACGGTAGTTATGAAAGGTGATAACTACCGTAATCAAACCTTAACTGATGAAGTAAACGGACCCTAATGGGGCTAGTTTAATGAATCTTAATTGAGCGTTGGTTTACCCGGGATGATGCTTAACGAATCATCAACCAGGGCTAGCCTTGCTGATAATTTAAGAATTTAAGAAAATTTAAGAAAAATTAATCAACTCATTTAAGAATATTTAAGAGTTTTTTTTGTTTACTAAGCAAAATATATTACTAACAATTTTGTATAAACAATAAGAACATAAAAAATTTTACATGATTCGGGAGAAATCTTTACTCCACGGTGAGACCCCTTCTTTTCTTTCTTTTTGTTGTCATTTTCTCTTGTACAATCCTTATACTTATAGTTTCAAATCTCCCTAATCACCTCCCTACAAATCCGGGATATATATAAGGTAAGGATTTATATTGATCCTTACCTTATTTACAGATTGTTATCCTTAATACTCTCTCTTAAGTTCAGTTTGGGATGTCCAACACCTAATTTGCCCAATATGTCATGAAATATTCGCCTGTTTACTGCCTTGATCAGAATATCCGCTAACTAGTCTTCAGACTGTACGAATGGAAGTGCAATAACTCCATCTTCGAGTTTCTCTTTGATAAAATGTCGATATACTTCAACATGTTTTGTTCGATCATGCTGAATTGGATTTTGTGCAATCTGAATAACAGCGATTATCACACTTCAAGGGACAGGCTCCAGATGGTGGGAACCCCAATTCTGTCATCTGCTTTCGTACCCACAGAACTTCAGTCAACCCACGTGCAACTCCCTAGAACTCTGCTTTTGCACTAGAGAGTGCAACTACCTTTTACTTTTTACTCCTCCAAGTAACAAGATTTCCACTAACAATAATGAAATATCCTGAGGTCGACCTTCTATAAACTGGATTGCTTGCCCAATCAACATAAGTATAGGTCTCAATCTTTAAATGCCTTTTTTTCTAAAGAGTATCCCAGTGTTGGGGGATCACTTCAGATATCTCAAGATTCTTAGTGTTGCGTCCATATGGTCTCTCTGGAGATTGCGCATAAATTGACTCACAAATCCTACAGCATATGCAATATCTGGACGTGTATGTGCCGAATATATGAGCTTATCTACCAAGTGTCGATAGCAAGCTTTGTCTGCTCCCTCTGCTTTCTCTACAATCTTCAGACCATGATTTACTGTCATAGATGTATCTGCCGGCTTGCATCAAGTAGTCCCATCTCTGTCAGAAGATTTAAAATGTACTTCCTTTGTGAGATATAGATACCTTGCTTGGATCGAGACAATTTGATTCCTAGGAAGTATTTTAACATCCCTAGGTCTTTTATCTCAAATTTTTCAAAAAGATTCTTTCTTAGCATTTCAATTTCTTCAGTGTCATCCCCAGTGAACACCATATTATCCACATAGATAATTAGACATGTAATTCCTTGACTTCAATGTTTTAGAAACAGGGTTTGATCTGAATGACTCTGGAAGTACCTATACTTCTTCATTACCAACGTAAATCTTCCAAACCCAGCCTGAGGAGAATGTTTTAATCCATACAACGCCTTCTTTAGCCTGCTGACTTCACCAGGTCGAAAGTCATCTGAGGATCCTGGAGGTCCACCCATATATACTTCCTCATTTAGATCTCCGTGGAGGAAATCGTTATTCACATCGAACTGATGCAGGTGCCAATTCAGATTTCCAGTAACAGAAAATAGTATCTTGATAGTATCCAGTTTGGCCACTGGGGAGAAAGTCTCGGAGTAATCAATTTCATATGTCTGTGTGTAGCCTTTAGCCACAAGTCGAGCCTTGTACCTTTCAATAGAACCATCTACTCTTCTTTTGACTGTATACACCCATCTGCACCTAACTGGTCTCTCACCAGAAGACAACTGACATCTCTCCTAAGTAACATTCTTGTCTAAGACACTCATTTCTACTTCCATACCTTGTCTCCACTTAAGATTCTTCAAGGCCTCAACCTCATTTCGAGGTACATCATCAGGATATATAGCAGCAACAAAGTCTCTTTTAGACTCGGTAAGGCTCCCCCTTACAATATCTGCCACAAGGTATCTCTGAGTCTTCGTGGTATGATTCGGGGTATACTTCTTTGGTTTCATACTCCTCGTAGCCCGATGAGGTAGAGCATACTTGGGTGTCATGGGACAATCTCCTGCATCATGATCAGTTATAGAATCCATATGAATATAAGGAACCTTAGAAAATGATGTATTTACCTGAATATCCACTGAAGAAGATAACTCAGATGGCTCCTCCTGGTCTGACCGTATTATGTCGATGTCGTGTCCCAATAAAGGTGGTCTACTTGACTCATGATCTGGCTCTCGTGCATGAGGCACATGAGTTGATGTGGACGATGAATGTATAGTCGGTGTGTGGGGCACATGAGATGCATGCGTCGGAGTAGTGTGACCCAAATCTGAAGGCATGTGATGCGCATAAGTCGACTGTGGCGCTGACCCAGAGGTTGCGAACCAACCAAGTGAGTCAGAATCTGAACTCTCCCCCTGACAACTTACTTGAGTCGACGAGTAATAATACTCAGTTTCAACAAAATTACAATCTGTAGTAGTAACAACTCGATAAGTACGAGGGTTATAACAACGATACCCTTTCTGGAGACTCTCATACCCCAAAAATACACATTTCTTAACACACATATCAAACTTCGTCCTATGGACCTTTGGTACAAGAACATATACAGAGCACCCAAAAATACGTGAAGTTAAAGATATAGAAGGAGGGACTTGAGTAAAATTGGATAAAGTTTGAATTAGGGTGCGAAATTTCAAAATTTGTGTGGATAGGTGGTTAGCCAAATACACCGAGGTAGCTACTGCTTCGGGCCAAAACGTGGCAGGAACATGAGATTCGAGTATTAATGCACGAGTCATTTCAAGAAGAAATCTATTCTTCCTCTCAGCAACCTCATTTTGCTAGGAAGAATAAACACATTAAGTTTGATGCAAAATCCGATTTTCAAAACTAAAAGACTTCATTTGGTGATTGACAAATTCACCCTCATTGTCGGATCTAAGAATTTGAAGTTTTTTTGTTGAACTAAGTAGAAACCATGCGATAAAAATGAGTGAATTTATCAAAAACTTCAAATTTATTTTGTAAGAGATAAACCTAACTCATACGTGAACAATCGTCAATAAATAATACGAAATATCGAAATTCTTTACCCCCAACAATAGGAGCCTGCCCCAAATATCAGAATATACTATAGCAAATAAACTCTACACTCGAGTGTGTTTTGACAAAAATGGTCATCGATTACTCTTTGCTAAAATACAAAATTCGCAATGAAAAGGAACTCTAGAAAGCTTAGGGAATAATTTACTAAGATAATAATGAGAGGGATGATTCAAACGACGATGTCACAGCCAACTTTGAGAATCCGGTGTGTCACGAGTCAAGAGTATCTGTCCCTCTGGGGCTACTTCATCGACATAATACAGATCACCGTTCAGTGTCACGTCCAATGATTTTTCACGAATGGATATCATGTAAAATACAAAACATCGGATACATTAGCACCACACAATTTAACTCTTTCGAAATATGACTAATCAAAAGTAGTTTATATGATAAAGACGACACATATAGACACTTGGATAGTCTAATAGACTGTGAGATTTCAATTATGCCAACACTTTTCACTGGGACAAATGTTCCATCAGCAGTTTGTACCACCTTATTGTGAGACTCTTGCACTGTAATAATGTCAGAAAAAACATGGATAATCATGTCCATCGCTCCACAATCAAATATCCATTCGGATTTTTTCTGCGAAATGGGCTCCTTCATAATATGGGTTGCAGAAAAATCAAAGTAATCCATAGAAACAGAATTGGGCCTAACAGCAACTGAATTTATAGGCCCAATTTCAGTCTTCTCAAAAATAGGCCTAATTTCGCACATATCATCAGAAGGACCAAAACACCCATGCTTAAAAAAATTTGTTGCGTTGAGAAGAGGGGGGCAGTTAGGTAATTTCACGGCCGAACTCCCCTTTTTTATGTCTGGTCCTCGGGTCAAGCTCACCGGGTCATCATTGAGGCAGGTCTTGATCTCTGATATTCAAATATCGTGCACTAGATTTGCGCTGCCCATCTCTCTGGCTGAATTCTCCTGTTCGTCAACAAATTGAGTGTGACCGGCATCTGAAATGGCGGTGCTGCCACCTCGCTGTCCCTGATTCATGAGTCTACCTCATCTTCCTCCTTGATTCGGCCGAGAGTAGCCATTATACTTGTAGCACTCTCGTTGCCAGTGCCCCGGAATTCGGCAGTCATCACAATACAATCGTCGATAGGATGAAGTGCCAACTTGGGTGGTGTTTTCTGATCGGAAGTTCCACTGTGCTGGTAATTTTTCAGCCCCTTTTGAGTCTTGTTACTTTTCTGTCCCGTGTGTATTCAATCCAGTCCCGATATCACCCTGTGATGTGAGATTCGACCCACCAGAGGCCACGCTAGAAGATTGCCAGATCTGACTGCATGCGGCTTCCCGTCGAACAGTCGCATACGCGACATCAACTAAGGGTAAGGGAGATTCTTTCAAGATATCCCTCATTATGGCTTCGTATTCCTTGTTGAGTCTGGCAAGGAATTTGAACAACCTGTGTTCCATTTGAATCTGGTTGCGTTCAACACACTTCATCGGGTTTAGCCTTCTTCTGTCAATTTCTATCCAGAGTGAATTGCACATAGAGTAGTATTGTTCTACCTGCAATAAGCCTTGTATGATTCTGTCCGACTTTGTGATTAGATCAAAAACTTGCAGTGAGTCCTCGCTGTTGGAATTGAAGGTCCGTGCGAGTATTTTCCATAACTCAAACAAGTTTGGATAATATATGAATTGATTCACCTGTTTCTTGTCAATGGATCGAGTTATCCATTGAAAAACTTGTGTCTTTCTTTCGCCATTTTTTATATTCTGAATCTTCTTTGGTCGGTTCTCTTGCATCGCCGGTGATGTAATCCTGGCAATTTTCGCCGATGATGACTAGTTTCATCATCATGGCCCAAAGAACATAATTATTGTCGTCTAGTTTTGTGTCGATAATGACTGAAGATTCATCCTCTCCTTTGGGGTTGATCTCTGTCTAAGACTGTATCTATTGAGCAAATTGCTGGGATACATATCCCTGGAGCTCTGTTAGTGAGATAACAAGTTCACCGCCCTCTTTTTCCATGGCGTGCGGGTTGGTTTTTGGCCGGAAAAAGGCTCAGCGTAGATGAAGAGCCAGGTTTTCGTCCTACTCTGATACCATATAAACATTAAGAACACAAAGATTTTTACATGGTTCGGGAGAAATCCCTACTCCGCGGTGAGGCCCCTTCTTTTCTTTCTTTCTGTTGTCATTTTCTCTTTTACAACCCTTATATTTATAATTGCAAATCTCCTTAATCACCTCCTTACAAATCCAGGATATATATAAGGTAAGGGTTTATATTGATCCTTACCTTGTTTACATTTTGCGAATGTACATTGTTTTATGTATTTGGGCAAATATATTTTCATATCTTAAGATCAGTGTTCGAGAAGTCGGGAAGCAGAAGCGGTATGGTTGGAGTCCAAAAATCGTCTAGACCACCTAGGCGGCGCTCAGCCGGACATGAAGAAACCATTTTTGTAAATTTTGGCCGGTTGGGAGTCGCCCAGCCGGTGCCCAGGCCGCCTAGGCGGTGGTGCCTGGGCGACCGCCCAGCCGCTGGACCTGGCCGACGAGCTGCCCATCCCCAAGTCAGGGCGGCTAGGTTGAAAATGTCGCTTAGGCGGTGCATTCTCGAACAGTGCTTAAAACACAACAATAGCTCTCTTAACCATTCATCCAAGCTATACACAAAGGAAGAGTTCCTTGCTTTGGCCTTAATACATAGCGAGGTATTTCTTTGATTTTTTCAACAATTTATCTGTATCCATATCCTCCTGCCTAAACCAGTTACTGTTAAACAAATGAGTGGTGCTACATGTCCCTACAAATAATCCAGAATTGTAGGGACATGTAGTTTAAGTAGTTTAATTAAGGATACATGTACTTTAATTAAGAATTTTGCAAGTTTAGTCTATCATTTAAATGCTATTAAGAATTTTGTATTTTAAATAATTAATATTTTATTTTTGTAGGGATGAATTCTGGATTAGTTATTGGGACATCTAGCATTATTCTAAACAAATTCAACCAAATAAATTACAGGAGTTAATACACTTCAGCGATTAGCCATTCATGAACTAAGAACAGTAATACCGGGCACCTAAAGATATCTAGCTTCACATGGAAGCTACTGCAAAATGGAGTGCCTACGAGACAAAATTTGTGGAGTTGTGGCATGAATATTCCAACGACACTTTGCCCACTGTGTCAAGAAGACATCAAGACTATAACTAATCTATTTCTGCCATGTCCTACTGCCTATGAATTATGGAGTTAGATCTACTCTTGGCTAAACGTAATCAGAGCTTGGCCGAATGGAATACACTTACATTTGGATCAATTTGTTGGGCTACCATTCCCAACCTGGTCGAAATTCATCTGGAATGCTCTTTGGCAACAAACCGTATGGCATCTATGGAAGTTGTGGAATAAAAAGATATTTCGAATCAATTAAGGTCTACTGCAGATGTATTCGAACAAATTCAGATGGAGTTGTGGTGGTGTTTGAAGACATATAATAAATTACTACCTGCCATTGGAATGGAAGACTGGCAGATAGCACCGAAATTTTGCCTGCTATATAAAATTTGCCAGTAACTCGACGAAAGGGAAGGTAAATTCTGCGAGGTTGTACTTTCCAAAATGATTTGATGGAATGGGCTGAATGTTAGCCTCGAAAAATGGGTCTCAGTTGTATATGACTATATTTGAATATTAATACAAAATCAAAACTTACTACCAACAAAAAAAGTAATACTTAAAAACGCTCTGAAAAACGTAAACATTTGAAATTTGAAATCTTTGAAAAATGCTCTCTCCAAAAGCCATCGGAAATCGCCACCACCCGAAAACAAGCCCAGGCCCCATGGCCGTAGCAGTTGCTTTGGAACCTGTTAGGGGTGGTCCTAAATCCAGCTTGATCATTTCGGCCCAATTTTGAAGTCTATCAGGGAGTACTTCTATCTCTAGTATTGTTTCTTTTTTATTTTACACTGTGGCACTCACTATGTACTGCATTAGTTTTATGCACTTCACCCACACTCACGTCCCGAAAAGATT
>JAOYMZ010031973.1:0-16472 GCA_025802335.1 Pinguicula primuliflora | reverse complement strand
GAAGCACGATGAGGTTTCCTAGATGCCTGAATTGGAAGTGTTGTTATGCGATGGCCAGTCAGGAACAAATCATTGATGTTTTCCACCGGGAGAGAAGGGTAAGGAATCTCATTGATGTTTTCCGACAGTCCATTCGAAATTCTCAACTAACGCAGACCAGTACATCACGTATGCCGGGATACAAGCCATGCACCCAGTCTGCGTGTGTACGTTGCCTTGCACGATGCTTGTGTATGGGATCCCGGCAACCCATTCGGGATTCTCGGCTGTACTCTATACGGGTGCAACCCGTATGCCGGGATGAACCCGTACAGCATCGCGTGCGTGATCCAACAATACATTCGGGATTCTCGACTATACTCTATACGTGTTCAACCCGTATGACGGGATGAACCCGTACAGCATATACGTGGCCATGCACGATGCTCACGTACGTGATCCGACAAGCCATTCGGGATTCTCGACTAGACGTGGCTATGCACGATATAATGTTTAATACTCGTCTTCGATTTTCTTCCACATGGCGTTCTTTATGCTATCCTGTTGTGTCTTTTTTATCTCTTTGTCAATTGTCCTCTGTAAGGTCCATCCTACCCCCAGAATATTGTTGGGGAGTCGTGCATAGCTTCTTGGGGAAGGATTACATACGTCTCATTTGGACAAAGGATGTTCCTTACATAGCCAAACACTCCCTTAGCCATAATAGTTGAGTTTTCAACCTTCATTATAACCTTGTATATTTGATTATGATGTGGCACACTCTCCTTCACATATTCCTTTTAAAGCTTTGGGCCAAATTGTGCTATGGCAAGTGTATCTTTTGTCATGATTGAACACTAAACTGAGCATATAATCCATCCTTCATGCATTAGCTTGGCGTCTTTTGTACCTTAAGTCTACACTCCCCATATCATGCCTTAATATGCACAAAATGGGTGGGAATGCACCCAAGTGTGATCATGTAGCTCCTTTCTTCAATCGATGACAAATAAGCATGATTTAGTCCATAATATAAATGTTAGAAGCATAAAATAGTAAGAAATGATAGGTAAAATAAGCTCCAAATAGGGGCTTATCAGTAGGACTACAACCGCTAACAAGATGAGGCTTATATGTGGTCGCCCTTATTATTGTCAGAGATAAAAGACATAATAAGTTTAATGATTCCTTATTAGGAGTAGTGGAAACATGTTTAAGCGAAGGCGAAGGTCATTTTAAATGTTTTCTTAATTTTTCAGTAGCAATCCATGATAAAAATGTTATGGATGCATTGGTTTTAAACATCAAAACACATGGATACGATATGCCAGAAGAAACAAGTCATGTTTCATTGGTATATCAAATTCATTACAAAGTAATGAACACAATCATTCCTAAACTAATAAAAAATCCAGCAATACTTAGTGCAAAAAAGGAGAAACAACTCTGTTTATAACAGACATTAAAAGTAACTTGATTGTCCCAAAGACAATGGTCTGGAACCCAAAGGAATGAGGAACTTGATCAAATTATACAGCACTCAGATGGTGATGTTGAAATTACATTCTGTAACAATCGAAATTTTAAGTTAACCTTAAACAAAACACCATCAATGTCATCATGGTCGATGTCATCAAGGTCATCAACCTCTGATGTACCAATTTCTGAAAGCGAATTCTTAAGCGTTGAAGTTCTTAGAGTAAGAAGGACTCAAGAAAGGTCAGTCAACCTATGTATAAGGTTGACATACAAGAGAGCAGCAGAGGTAATACCTCACCAACAGCTTCGGATATGGGTTATTTAGTTAATACAATAACAATTGAAGATAATAATCTAGATATCCCAGAGGCGATAAAAAATTATGGGAAAAGAAAAGTAATCAAACTATGAGAAAAAAAATGATATACAAAAGAAAACATAAGCAAAGCAAGTACTATATTGGCGATGGCGATTTCCAAATTTGAGGGCTGAGCGACGGCGCTCCCGGCCACCGCCCTTGTGCCGGTCACACGACCGGTGCCGGTGCCCGCCCCTGAGACCTCAATTCCGACAGATTCCCCTGCCCGAGTTGTAGATGGTGGCCCAATTCAACCGGTCCAGACCGCGACGCTATTCGGAAAGGCCACGATTCCAGCTCAACAGACCACCACCGATACCAGTTCAGCGGCCACAGACCGCCCTAGAGTCCGCAAGAACAACAGGGATGCTCGATTACACCGCCTACGGGAAGACTCCAACTCCTTTCACTTCACCAAATTGCCTCTTTCATGGTCGAGGAAAGAAATTTTGGATACCCTGTCAGCTCATGGCCGGGTTTTAGACTTGCACCTTCCGCGCAATGTTGACAGAAAAGGCTGTAGGTATGCTTTCGTTAGATTCACAAATCGGTTGAATCCTCAACAATTGCTTCGAAGGCTAAATGAAATTCGGATAGGCTCATATAAGCTGGAATTTAGTTTGAGTCATGAGACTCGAAAATTTCATACAAAGAATGGACAGATTGCAGAATTGGCCTCTAGTTCACATTCTAAGGCTAATACTCATACTGTTGAAACGGTTGGAACTGTGGTCACGGTTGGTATTAATTCTAGTGGTACAAATTCTGGTGGTGTAGCTTCTAGTGATGTAAACTCTGGTGGACTTTCTGCTGCTGATAAAATCCAATATGCCCCTGATGCAGATTCAGGTGACTGGCTAAATGCATGTCTTTTAGGTGACCCCTCGCCAATTATAGACATACAATTTGTAAACAGACAGTTGGAAGCTGTTGAATATACAAATGTTGTAGCCACAAGAATAGAAAGGGGAAGTTGCTCCTCATTGTTCCGGATACATTACAGCAGGTTAGACTCTTACAGGACTCGGAGACTCTGGCTGGAATCTGCCTCCATAATGTAAGACCACGGCGCTTACTAGACGGTAAGCCAGCGAGATGCACTTGGGTGACTGTCAATGGCATTCCGCTCTAGTTCTGGGACAACAAGCTCTTCTCCATCATCGCTGACCATCTTGGGGAACTAGTGCAAATTGATCCAATCACTAGCACCAGGAAAGACATGAGATATGGTCGTCTGCAGATTTTCACCAACTCCAAAGGTTGGATCAACAAGACACTGGTGATAGAAACCCAAGATGCAGCATTCACAGTCCTCATCAAGGAAGAGATCAAAGCCACACAAAAGACACGGAAACAGATCTGGCCTCCCCTGGAAGGAAGCAAACAGACGGAAACTGCAATTGGAAACTCGGATATCAAGCAGCAAGTGACAGACCCTGCAGCAAAACCTCAGCTAGCAGATCCAAAAGTTCACCGGTCTCTTACAATAGGTAAGCAGCATCCAGCAGCTGCCACTAAACCTGCAGCTAACCCACCACCTAAAACGAACCCAGAATTAGCTTCTGTTCCAACTGCTGACACCACAGAACCAACATCCCTTGAGAGGGACCGGTCCACCTCAGAAAAGGAAACTCAGGAGATCATAGAAATGGCAGAATCTACTTCCGCAGCTACTGCCACAATAGAAACTCCAGAACAACAAACCACTGGAGAGCCCCTATGTTCTAATGATCCAGCCTGCATAGTGGCATGCCTAGCAGATGCCTCTACTCCATCTGCAATTGTGTTTGCATCACAACAGAAGAACAAAGAGACAAGGGCAAGCCGGGACCAACAGAGTGCAGCACACACTAATGAAGACCTGGAGCTAGTTTCTGATCTGGTGTCAAAAGCAGCTGAGGAGAAATATCAAGATGAAAGAGAAACAATCCAGATACAAAGACGAATATGGGAAACACTGGATCGCGGACTGATAAACTACTTTTATGTGCTAAATGGATGCTCTTTAGACAAAGCTCCCTGGGATGACGCAGCAAATGCACTAGTTTCTAAAATGTCCAAATGGAAACAGGAAGGACTGAAATACCCATCCCCACCCCAGCAGGTGCTCCCAGCAGAACAACAATCACCAGCCAGCATTCCGAGGAAAAGCTGGGCAGATCAGGTCGAAGAAGAGGAATCCTATCAGAAGCTCTCCCATAAAGAGCAACTTACACAACAGATGCATGTCCTTCCCCCTGAACCAAATGCACAAGGCCCATGGACACACCAGAACATAGGGGACTAGCAGCAGCCACAAAACTTTGCAGAAATTCAGAAACAAGCGCTGATTCATCAGTCCAAGCATCTAGACCCAACAGCCATACCATACTCTCCACAGCTTACGCAAGTGATCCCCTCTTATGGCGAGGATTTATCAGATGCCTCCTTTGAATCTGTGTACACACTCAAGGTCACCAATGTAGAAGGAATGAGCATAGCAGAGGCATTCGCTGCAGATCAAGCTGCTCAAAGCCCTGCCCCCGATGGCATATCTCTAAGTGGAAATGAATCTGAAGACTATGAAGAACTCCCTCATTGGCATGAAGGGCTCCATGTTCCACGGCAATTGCCAGGAAAGAAAAAAGGACCTGACAAGAAACCAAGTCCAAGGCGCAGCAAGCACAACCGTGGAAAAAAAACTTTGAGACCCTAGCCCAATTTGTGATTGTACTTTTGATGGCTACGCCCACTTTTGGGGCTAGCCTGTATAATCACTTTTGCTACTAATAAAATTTATGTCCTTTTAAAAAAAAACTATGAAAAAAAGATTTTTAAGTTACTATTCTCCTACCCAACAATGTTGGTATATAAACAAATATATGGAAGATCGAAACAAAACCCTTGCTTTCTTCAAATGAATTAAAGTCAAATGGGAAGATAAAGGTAGAGAACTTCCGGACT
This sequence comes from Pinguicula primuliflora, assembly GCA_025802335.1. Lineage (NCBI taxonomy): Eukaryota > Viridiplantae > Streptophyta > Magnoliopsida > Lamiales > Lentibulariaceae > Pinguicula > Pinguicula primuliflora. Next base: position 11,713 of record JAOYMZ010031973.1, on the reverse strand, counting down.
TTAAAAGTCAAAACTTTGTAAACTTTATTGAAGATGCATACCAAGAATATAAAGGAAGAAATAGAAAGACATTTAGGTCTGTCCATCCACCAAACACTTGGGAAAAAATATCTCATAATAAGAGACCAGCAAATGCTATGGCTTTCATAGGAAAGCTAGAAGAAATAAATTCCAATCATTTAGCTAAACAGAACAATTACAAAAATTTGTTCTTGCAGTCTATTGGAAAACAAACTTCTAGAATAGAAGAAAAAATATCCAATTTGACTTATGATCCAGTCAAAATAAAAACTAAAAAAATAAAAACTGAAGCTTCAACTTCAAGAACGAAGGAGGATTCAATTCCCTTTAAATCTCCACCGGAATTGAAAAAATTTCGATTACAAGCTAAACCAGATGGTGAATTTATGGAAGAACTCATGGGTAGGCTTGAAAAATTAAAAATTTCAGAGGGAAAGAACAAAGAAACTGTATCTACCCTTAAAGGAAATGATAACAGTTTAAATCCAGAAGAAGATTAAGGAAATCAATAGAATGTCATTTAGAAAAAAATGATTCTCTAGTAAAAGCATTCTATCCGAGACCTACTCCAATAGATATGCAAATTGAGGACAAAATTGAATTCGCTCAATTTGATGAAAAATCTGTAGTAGAGTGGAATATTGACGGAATATCCAAACATAATATTAAAACAGTCTCGAAATATATGCTCATATTTGCTAAAGCAGTACAAGATAATGGAAATGATCAAAGGCAAATTGCTGATGCCATTATAGCCGGATTTAACGGTCAATTATCTGGATGGTAGAATTTTTATATGTCTCAAATTGCAAAGAATCAAATATACAATGCAAAATCCACATATCCAAATACGAGTGAAACATATGAAGATATTGTAAATACTTTAACATATACAATAACTTCACATTTCATTGGAAAGAATGATTTGCAAAAGGATAGATCTCAAGAGCAACTCTTGAATCTAAAATGCCCAACCTTAGGCTATTTCATGTGGTATAAAGATATATTCTTTACAAGAGTCATGCAAAGACCTGATAGTCACAGGGACTTTCGGAAAGAAAAAATCGTAGCTGGATTACCGGCTCTTTTTGCAGAAAGGCTAATAATAAAGTTTAAAGCTAAATATTCAGGGATAATACCCTATTCAACTTTGACTTCTGAAATAATATCAGAAGGAATAGAACTCTATAATGATGTCAAACTAAAACAACAACGGGAAGAGCAGAAGCTTCATCAAAAAGAAATATTAGGAAACTTCTGTGACCAAATTGGTTACGCACCAATTAAATATCCCACAAGGGAAAAACCAAGAAAATTCTCTAAAGGAGAAACACACTTCTTTAAGAAGAAAAGAAGAAAATGATTTTTTAAAGAAGAGTTCAAAACCCCTAACCCAGGGAAAAAATTCAACAAAAGAAAAAACCTTAAAAATGAACCTATTTGTTGGAGATGTGGTAAAAAATGCCACTATGCAACTAGATTTCTAGTCAAGAAAAAAATACAATCTCTTGACATAGACGAAGATCAAAAAAGATCTTTATGCCAAGCTCTGCTAAATGAGACTGAAGAAGATTTTAAATAAAATTTTGAATATTCTTCTAATGAAGAAACAACAAGTTCATCTAAAAGCACGAGTGAAGATGAGTCTGAACTCTGCAATTGTAATGAAGGAGAATGTGATGTCTGCATTATCAAAACCCTCGGGCTAAGTGTAAATACATTAACCCAAGAAGAGAGCTTTATTATGGATATTATCGATCAAATAGAAAATTCAGAAAAAAGAAGAAAAGTTCTAGAAAGTTATTTGGTTGAAAAACCAAGAGAGCAATCTACAAAACTCTCCAAATAAATTAATACCTTTAGCAATGTTTCTTGAGATCAGTTGATCGAAAGGATGCAAACAACTAAAGAAAAAGGACCTACGGTTCAAGAATTTAAAAGAGAAATTAATCAGATTAAAATTGAAATTTCTCAAATAAAGAAAAGAATTGAAAATGTTGAAGCTAATCAGGCATCAACGACAAAAACACCTGAAACATCAGATGATGAGGATAATCCCTTAAAACAAACCAGATCAACGATGTCAATTATATTGAAAATGTTGTATCACAAAAATGGTTTATAAAAGTGACATTAATTGTTAATAAAGAATTTTACCTGGAAACCGAAGCCATGGTAGACTCTAGCACAAATATAAACTGTATAACAGAAGGAATAATCCCTTTAAAATATTATAGTAAAACAACTCAAATAGTAATTGCATCCAATAAACAACCATTGAATATCAAGTATAAACTTGATAACACCGTGGTATGCAACAATGGAATATGCATTCTAATACCATTTATAATGGTAAAAGATTTATCAACTGCAGTAATTTTGGGAAATCAATTTCTACACAAAATATTCCCAACTACCTGAGTAATAGAGAAAAGAATTGTCTTTTTATTAAATAGAAAAGAGGTAAAATTTCATTTTACAATCATGCCAAAGCAACATAAAGTACAACTATTAAATTTCTTAAAAGGAAAGAAAAACTAAAATTTTTAACTCTTTAAAAGAGAAAGTTAGATTTAAACAAATACAAGAAAGATTAAAAAACTTGGATCTTCAAAGAAAAATAAAAGACTTTGAAGCTCCATTAAAATCAAATTTGTGCAGAAGTGGCCAATGCCTTCTGGGAACGCAATAAATTCATTGTTTCTCTACTTTATGAGGAAGGGTTCAATGAAAAACATATCTCTACCAAGGCTAGACCCATTGCTATGGGACCAAAGCATTTAGAGCTATGTAAAAAAGAGAGAAATGATCTCTTATCTAGAGCCCTTATTACGCAAAGTTACAGTCAATGGAGTTGCTCAACATTCTATGTTGAGATACAGCTGAGCTTGAAAGAGAAGCTCGTAGACTTGTAATAAATTACAAACCGCTTAATAAAGTGTTAAAATGGATTAGATAACCGATCCCTAATAAAAGGAACTTACTTAATCGGCTATATAAGGCCAAAATTTTCTCTAAATTTGACATGAAGTCAGGATACTAGCAAATTCAAATTGATGAGAAAGATCGGTATAAAACTGCTTTCACAGTGCCCTTTGGACACTATGAATTGAATGTCATGCCGTTTGGGTTAAAAAATGCCCCTTCGGAATATTAACACATCATGAATGAATTATTTAATCCATATACGGATTTTATAATTCTATAAATTGATGATGTACTGGTTTATTCACAAGCCATAGAACAACACTTTAAACATCTCAAGGTGTTCTTGGAAGTAGTTAAACATGCAGGCCTTGTGGTCCCTGCAAAGAAGATGAGCTTATTTCAACTTAAAATAAGTTTTTTAGGCCATTACATGGAGAATGATCTAATACAACCAATTGAAAGAGTGATTATATTCGCTGATAAATTTCCGGATGAAATCCATGACAAAAATCAATTACAAAGATTTTTGGGAAGTCTTAATTATATTGCGACTTCTATAACGAGCTGGCTTTAGAATGTAAACCACTATTTGATAGGTTAAGGAAATATCCTAAACCTTAGAGTAATGAAAATACTAAAGCAGTTAGAAACCTTAAAGGTAAACTTAAAGAATTCCCTTGCATGGCAATAGCTAATTCGGAATACTATAAAATAGTATAAACGGATGCCTCTTAAAGAGGTTATAGAGGAATCCTGAAACAAAAGGACCCTCAAAGTAACCAACAACAATTGGTTAAATATACTTCAGGCTTATGGAGTCCAGCACAACAAAACTATTCGACTATCAAGAAAGAAGTTCTTTCTATAGTCTTGTGTGTCACTAAATTTGAAAGTGAATTATTAAATAAAAAGTTTCTTATTAGAACAGATGCAAAGGCTACTAAAAATATTCTTGAAAGGAATGTTAAGAACATAGCATCAAAACAAATTTTTGCTAGATGGCAAGCAATATTATAATGTTTCGATTTTGATATTGAACATGTTAATGGAGTTAATAACGCTTTAGCTGACTATTTAACTCGCGAATATTTGTAGAGATAAAAGGTCAATAACCTCTAATAGAGGAAAAGCAAAGGATAATAATTATCAAAAGAAAACATTTCCCGAAACGGCAAATGAAGCGAGCAAAACTCCAGAAACATATAAGGTCAATGAGTTTGCAGAAGATCCAGAAGCTTATTCAACTGAAGCATATTCCCTGGTAATACCACCAGAAAACCTTAAAGGTAGAAAATATCCATATATCCCTTATAGTTGGATAAAACTGTACCTAGTGGACATAACCATTAAAGGGATGCATGCAGATCATATTGCAGATATTTTTCTCAATAAACATCTGCCATTGATCAATGGAGATAACTCTGTGTATTACTACCAGACTATCTTACAAGAATCCCATTCTATCCTTATAGAACAAGTGGGAAGAACGAGTAATATAGACTCAAATACTGCTTATAGCAAGTTCATCATCAAAAGAGTGTTATCTTCTGGTGAATGGGGTATAAGACCTTAAGAGGTCAGGTACTTAAAGTACCAGTATCATCAAAAAAAACCAAGGTCATATAACTAATTTGATTATATGGAAGCTTGGGAAAAGGCATTACTCTATGAGAATGTCCAGAAAAAATATAGTTGGTTTCTCATGTTCCAACTTGACGGTCAAATGACCAATATACCGGCATGGTTTAGAACTTGGTTTAATACCGATGAGCCAAAATCATATGATATTTTTAGGCTCATTTAATTAGAGATTCATTATTGATTTTGATTCATATGTCCTATTTTTGCTTGATTTATTTTTACTTCGTCCAATACAGGTACATTGCAGCATATTTATGTGTTTTATGGATTTTCAATCCATTTTACACACAAACACACCTACATGAGCGAAGGAAAAAGTGGAAGTGACTGCTATGGCTTTGAAACGGACATATCTCTCCAACTAGGACTTGTACAAAGCTGTAATTTCACTAGAAGCTTGTTCAAAGAGTCCTCTACAAGTTTTATGTTTACAACAAGGGCAGAAAACAGATGCATGATGGAGATTTATGCTGAATTTACAAAATATGGCAAGTCTGCGTGCAGTTACTGTCATACACCTTGTACGAGCTGTATCTCTTAAACAACTTGAGGGACGGTCCTGAAATTTCACCAGAATCTAGATCTAAGGCTTCTTTACAACTTTGGTTTACAGACTGTGTGCATTTGGCGCAAAACACTTGGTCAAAAGCTCCACCTACCGCAGTGTATTCAAATTGGGAGCAAAGACAATCTTGCCCTTACTAATTGAAGAAGGCTAGCACAAATTCGAGGGGGGCCTGGTGGTAATTGACCAATAACTCGTTCCTACTTGTAACATAGCCCCTCATTCTGCCATTTTCAACTTTGGGAGGCCGAAAGTTAGGAGGAAGAGGAGGAGAAATTAGAAGAGGAGACTCACGCCGAAGGAGGAGCTCGGAGTGCAAGCCCTTGGGCGACTTCAATGGAGCTCTTCTTTCCTTCTTTTGCATTTACAGTAGCTATTGCCTTAGGCATGAGCTAAATAGCTCGACCTAGGGCTTGAGATTTGTGGATTCATGATGCTTTGAACCTTATTTTCTTCGGATTAATGTTTTAGTTTACTTTCTCTTAATGTATGTCTATGTTTTACAATGATCTTTGCATTTCCTCCGGTTAGCTTAAAGATTCAATCTTGCTGTGGGTGTTTGCTATTTCAAGTTCACTCATATCTTGGCACATAATGGGAGGAAAAGACGGCTCATGGGGTGACAGAGTGAGCCGAGTTCGACTACCTCCATTCTTTGTGTGAGAGTGAGTGAGTCTCGGGTAGTTAGCCCTTGGCTCATCTTGGACCTCTTCCTTGGGGCTTAATGGACATGGGAAGAGAAGACTTACGTGACATACACATTGTGATCCTTGGGGAAGGACATCCCTAGTTCCAATGTCAAGTTAAGTGTGGATTTGTACAATGTTTTCCAACTTTTGCAAGGAGGTTTGCTGAGTTTGTATAGAAGCATCTGTCTTGGCCATATAAGCAGCATTCTGTTGAATCAGTTGAGCTAGAAAATCCTGACACTTCTTCATTTCTCCCATCATCTCATTCCTCCTTCTTGAGTTCTTAGGGAGCATGGCCAGAACATCTACCTCCTTGCTACATGAAGCATTCGTGGTAGACTGATATTCTACTTGAGTTGGCGTAAGGAGATGAGAGTTTAGTGCTCTTTGTGGATTGCTCCAGCTCAAACCAGGAGCTTCATTCCTTCTGAAAGGCTAGTTCAGATAACCACCTTGTTCCCATACCTTTGCTGATTATGAATGTAGCTGATCTGCTCAAGATCTACTATAGGAGCTTCAGGACAGTGACTGGAATAATGAGTGCCTCCACAGAGTTCATAAGAAGGAGACTGAACTGCATAAACTTGCATGGACTTTTGTTCTTTTGCTCCACGCAGTAGTAGATCAACCATTGATGATAGGGCGCTCACAGTTGCAGCTAAGGTGTCATTCTGCTGAATTTTATGGCCCTGATCAGATCCACTTATTGCCAATATCTCCACAGGCCATCTATAGCAGTTCTGTGCTAAGGTTTCAAGCAATGCCTTGGATTGATTGTACGATTGCTGCATAAATGTGCTATTCGCTGCCGAATACACCTCTTTTTGTATTATGATCCAAGCCAAAATAAAAGGCTTGAATCTGTCTCCAGTGCTGCAATTCATGATTAGGGCAGCTCCTTAGCAATCCTTTAAATCTCTCCCACACCTCATATATGTTTTCTTGTGGTTTCTACTTGAAGGACTTGATTTCGGTCAGAATCCATGGAGTTCTGCTTGGAGGGAAAAAGGTGTCAAGAAGGCTCTTCTCAGCTCTTCCCAAGTGTGAATGGAGTCATGAGGAAGGCTGTATAGCCACTCCTCGGCTCTGTCCTTAAGAGAAAAGGGAAACATTCTTAACTGGATAGCTTCTTGATCAACTCCATGATATTTGATTGTGTCACAAATTTCCTGAAAAGCATCCACATGAGTACATGGATTGATTGTTTCTGAACCTCCAAAAGTTGAATCAGATTGCAGCAGCTGAACGGTTGAAGGTTTCAATTCAAAGTTATTTGCAAACTATTGGTGGTCTTCTAATTGAGGGCACAACTTCTGATGCTGCTGGCATGGGAAAAAGCTCAATAGGGAGGTCATCATCATGTACCACAACCTTGTGGTTAGGATCATCCGTGTCTTTTTCAGATACAGGTTCAGAACTAGCCTCAGATTCAGCTTTTGGTTCAGCAAATTCTTCCAGCACAGGTTCTGGTTCTTCAGAATTAGACTGTGCTCCTGTTAGCTCTTGGAAGTATAGAGCTATTTATTCAGCTCTTCTCTGGGCTCTAAGTGCTCTTGCTGATGAGTGGCCAGGGGTGTTTTGAACAACACCAGGTGACAAGTTTATACACTTCCTTCAAAAAATACAAAAACAGCAAGTTCACTAAAACAGAATGGTAAAAACAAAAAGCAAAGTAAAACAGTTTGCAATGCAATCTTGTAGCTAACTAAAATGTGTAAGGGGTGCTACTCCCCGACAATAGCACTAAAAACTTGATGAACCCTGAGGTGTGTGTGTTCAAGCATACACAGTCAAGTTATAATACAATGCATAAGCAAGGGTCCTTTTCACAGAGAGTAGGCAACAAACATGTTTAGTACACTAATCAATTGCATGAAAACTAAACATTAGGTGGCTTGATTGTTCTCTAAAACTATTGATCAAAACTAAACTGTATAATATTGAACCAAAGCTGTCACAACAAAGGCTCAAAACAGAGTTCAAGATACTAAATCAGGTAACCAAATGAAGAAATAACTCAAGGCAACAGTATGTTGTCATCGTTAGATGCATCAAACAAAATTGTGGTCACTACACTTGGATTTCAGTAGTTTTCACCACAGGACCCAAGCCAAACCTTCTCCCTATCGGGCTATAGGATGATCTACCCAAATATGTGCAGTGGTTTTGCCTTATGAGCCTCACCCTACACACAATGGTGCACAGGTTTGGGCTATAACCCCCAAACCAGAGTTCTGTTGGTCTGTCCCTATCGTGGCATACAAACTAGGGGTGCTTTACCCCAAGAGCTCGTCGTGTGTGTGTTTAGGGTGCCATGCATTGAATCTCCTATCGGTCTCATCAAGTGCAAGGCCTAAATAACATCAATCTACTGGTGCACAAGTAAATCTTTCATGTGAATTCACTAAACAAACATGAATGGAACTGTAATCCAAGCATAGATCGCATTAAAACTGTTGATTACATCATAGGAGGGCTCAACTGAGCCCTGGGTTCATAGGAGCGCTCAACTGAGCCATGAAAACTAGATAAATCTGAAAGCTCCAAGATGATTCAGATTCTGCTCCTCTGAGACTGTACAGTGCTTCCTCTTGATTTCCACCAGCTCCGCTCCTCTGATCCGTCTTATGATCAAATGAAACTCTCAATCAGGTTTAGGATAAGTTCTTGGTGCAATGTCAAGTCGACCCTTGATGTATACACTGAGCTGCAGCATGATTGAACGACTATTCTGTCTTTACAGCTACAGATGGACTCTTGTGAATTGTTGGCTTAAAACATCCTCCTTTTTGCATCCAATGCCATTAACCCATGAAGATGACATGAAGAGAGTTGCCCTAGGTATCGTGTGGCAAATCGGAAGATTTATCCCTGCAGCCAAATGGAATATATGCACTGTGCAATGGATAAGATTATCACTGCACTGAGATAAGTACCAGATATGGTATTTTCCATTATCTCTCAGTTTGGCGGCAGATTCAGAATTACTGTCCTTCACCAAACTTGTAGATCAGCTCCTGACCTAAATCCCTTTGATTTTCAGCCTTGCCCTCATCATGGTTGGAGATATATGGTAGTTGTAAGGACACGAAAGTCTTTTAGCAGACATTTCCTGTTTTGGCAAAAACTGCTCTTGCCCTTTCCTTGTACCTTTGTCGGATTTGGTAAAATGGTCCCCTCCTCCATGTGCTGGCTTGATCTTGTGTATATTATTGCACAAGGGATGGTCTCACACGTTGTGAAGTGTTTTGGACCTTCAAAATGGCTGGAATGCACACGGATAAAGGCATATTCATGCCTTAGAACTCCTTTTGCACAGAATGTGCTTCCTTTGCACCAGAATGCACAGAAATTGTTTTAACGTGCACTAAAACCTGTAAAAATCAGATGATCATGAATTTATGCAAAAAAAAGGGAAAATCAGTGATATAAACTTAGATTTGTAAAGAAATGAATGCATAAATTAGCCTAAAACAAGACCAAATAAAGGCTTATCAACACCACAACTGAAAAGGAAATGTTGGCTGTGATTTACTCTTTCCACAAGTTCAAGCCTTATATTTTGGGAAGTAGAGTCGTAGTGTATTTAGATCATGCTGCTATTAAATATCTGATGAGTAAGAAGGATGCTAAGCCAAGACATAATAGATGGGTCCTTTTACTCCAAGAGTTTGACATGGAGATTAGAGATAAGAGAGGAATAGAGAATGTAGTGGCTGATCATCTTTCAAGACTGGAAGACAGTGCCACTGCCACTCCAGCAGCAACCCCTATCTTGGATGCATTCCCTGATAAGAAAGTGTTCTCTATCTCCACCACACAAGTACCATGGTATGCTGATTTAGTCAATTACTTATCTTGTAACATGCTTCCATTTTGCTGTTATCAGCAAAGGAAGAAGTTCTTCCACGACCTCAAGAACTACTTCTATAAAGATCCATTTCTCTACAAGATATGCTCGGACTAGATGATTAGAAGATGTGTTCCTGGGGAGGAGATGAACTACATTCTTCACCACTGCCATTCCTTGGAATGTGGAGGACATTTTGGGAGCCAAAGGGCAGCCATGAAAGTGATGAAATGCGGATTTTTCTGGCAGTTTAGGGTTTAGGGTTTAGCCCTAAACCCTAAACCCTAAAATTCAAGGATGGTCATAGGATTGTCCAAGCTTTTGATAGATGTCAAAGAGCGGGCAATCAGTCAAGTAGGAATGAGATGCTGCAATCTTGGATTCTAGAGGTTGATTTATTTGATGTTAGGGGTATAGATTTCATGGGACCCGACGTGCATTTTCCACACTAGGTGCAAGAGAACACTGTCAAGGGTACTAAAGATACCCCAGGTCATTTCCACAGGGAGCAAGCTGAAGGTAATCACTACACTCACAAAGATGCACACTAGATTGTTTCATACTTAAATGGTTGGTTTTGTTGCTCCATTAATTCTACACTAGAAAAGCAGTAAAATAACACAAAGAACAATAGAAACAATCATAACGAACAATACGGTGAAGGATAGTCCAAGGCTTCAGTGTATTGCCTTCTCATGATGCTCAAACACATTCTTATGTCTCAAATGCTCAAAAGATTGATTTTATCACCACGAGACCCATGCCAATCATGCTCTCTATCGAGTTACAGGATGGTCTAACACAAGTATGTATAGGGGTTTTGCCTTATGAGCCTCACCCAACAAATATTGGTGCAAAGGTTAGAGTTATAACCCTCAAACCCGAGATCTCTTGGACCGTCTCTATTGTGGCACGGCTAAATTAGGGGTGTTCTACCCCAAGGATTTGTTGTGTCTGTGCTTTTGGTATCATGCCGTGTATCTCCTCTCGTTTCAACACAAACAATTCCTACATGAGATCAAGCTATTCATGCACAAATAACAAAATCTTGTGAAAACATATATAAATCAACCAAATAAGACATTCAATCCTTGAGAAATGTAACTTGAACATCATAATCCGGCTCAAAAGAGTCTCAAAGTACAAGTATTTTAGCTCATGCCTAGGACATGAGCTCTGAAGAATAGCATAGAAACGAGAAATACACCCATTGTTCACAAAACACGAGAGTAAATGACAAAGAAAGTGGAACTGTGTTGTTGCCGGAACAATGCAATCACTCTGCCTTCCTCCATAAATAACTCTCAAACGAGAGAGATTTTAGCCAAGCTGCCTTCTGGAGAATGCAAATAGACTTCAAGGGCTTTCTACTGATATATCGCACTCTTCATTTGGCTTTTTGGAGAAGCCCTAGCCCTCATTACAAAATATGCCCAACTACATGTCCTATTTTGTAATTTCACACCCCTAAACTAGGTCTTTGACTTAGTCTTGCTATTTTGGGCGGGAAAACCTTGTCCAAAATTTGTGTAAGTGTTGGTATAAGCCTCATTGTAGCTCCTTTTAAGTGCTTTTTCTCATGATTTCACAATAAGTCACTTGTTCACCTACAAAATGGAAAAGTGGGAAATATAGTGTATAAAAGAGCTAGTTGAGTGCAACAATGTGCAACATTCCAGAATCTATACTTGAGCTGCCACAAAGACTGGGCATGTGGAATTATGTGAAAGGAAGCAAGGTTGCAAACTTCATATGTTGTGTGCTCCTGTGTCTAATCTGCTAGTACATATGGACAGTGAGATGTACAGCGCTATTTCAAGGAGTTCATGTATCCGTTGATGCTGTAGTATCTCAGGCGTGCAGGGCTATCCCACAAGGGTGGAGTGTCTCAGGCGTGCATTACTCATCCAAAAACTTGATGAGACGAATGTAACGTCACACAAATGTGCAAGTATACACAGTCGTACAAGTAATACCTTACGGAAAGTAAGGGTCATATCCCACAAGGAGTAGTCCTAA